>JAAXLI020001279.1:112061-123035 GCA_014621495.2 Entosphenus tridentatus | reverse complement strand
CACACACACACACAATCACCTGCCAACCCACACACACACAATCACCTGCCCACCCACACACACACCCACCCACCAACCCAACCACCAGCCCGCCGAACCGCCCACCCGGGCGCGTGCCTCGCTCGCTTCGCCCGCCCAACACAGCGCGCCCGCACCGCCCACCTGCGGCGACTTGAGATGCTGGGTAAGCAGATGCTGCCACACCAAGCCGTGCTCGGCCACCAGCACCTCCACCTCTCCGCAGTCGCTGGCCCTGCGCACGCGCTCCACGGCGCTCAGGTAGCGCAGCATCGCCCGCAGCTCCTCGTGTCCGTGGCCGGGCGCCCGCGCTCCGTCTCCTGCCACCGCCGCTGGGCCCAAGCCGTCGCTCGGCCTCTCCCCGCCACCATCCTCCCGCTCCTCCTCCTCCCGCCCCTCCTCCAGCTGCCGCCGCCGCTGGGCGCGAGCGCCGCTTCCGCCTCCGCCGCCGGCGCCGTCCGAGACTTTCTCCCAGCCGTCGTCAACCCCCGGGGGGCAGCGGTCGTTGTCCGCGCTGGCGACGTGCGCGTAGGCCTCCCTGGTCGCCTTCCAGCCGCGCGTGACGTACTTCGCCACCAGCTGCACGGCTAAGGGCGTGGGAGGGAGGGTGCGAGCGTGCAAAACGTTGGGGACGGCCGGGGCACGTTTGGCGTTGGCGTCATGGGGGGGGGGGGGGGGTTACGTTACTGCTGCTCTTGTGCGAAATCCCAATTGAGTAACGTGCAAGTTACCTTACATTGTGTTTTCTTAGCTATGGGAGCAAATCGGAGAACCCGTAGGAAACCCACGCAGATGGGCGGGAGAGAACACACGGAACTCCACGCCAGGAAGGCGCCCGGGTCGGGAATCGAACCCAAGCGCTTCTTACTGCGAGGAAAAAAATCGTTCCCGCCGGTCCGCCGCCCTGCCACCCTCGCGACGGCGACGGCGACGGACCGCGGCGGGAGCCTCACCGGGCGTGGACGGCTTGACGTGCGCCAGACGCAGCAGGTCGCGGTGCGCGTAGCCGCAGCGCGCCCGGCACGCGGTGACGGCGCCGACGAGCGAGCGGCCCGTCTGGCCGTGGTACCAGCGGGACACGGCGCGGCGCTGGGCGCGGCCCCAGCGGCCCGCGGCACCCCCGCCGCCTCCACCGCCTGCCCGACCTGAGCCACGCAATCACCGAGTCACTGCCGAGCGTTTAAACCCAGGGGTGGGGAACCGATGGCCCGGCAGATATTATCCGGCCCACACGGCCTTCATCCAGCAGTGGATTGCCAAAGGTCTGAAAAATCATTATTTGAAGGTAAAGGTGCAGCCCTGGAATCGCTCGCTCACGCTACTGCTGGTGACAGAGAAATCTGGAAGGTGTTTGCCCGACTTTTTCACGTTGGTCAAGATGTACGTATGTAGAACTTCTTTCGCACCGCACGTAGCCAACCGCGCTAATCGTAGGTGCGGGGGAAGGACAACAGTTTAAAGAAATTAGTTTTCAATTTGCATGACTTGGGAGAGAACAGTACACAATCTTTATCCCACTCTTCACCCCACCACCACAAAACCTACTGAGCGGAAGATTAAGAAACGCTGGTTGGCGAGGCAGCGGAGAGACGTCTCGCCGTAGTGGACGAGTAGGCCAAGCACCCCTCCTCGAGGGGAGGACCTTCCGCCACCAGCAGAGGCACGAGCAACCAATGGCAAGCACTGTACCTTTACCCACTGGGCACCCTTGCGGACACCCTGCACACTCCATAACTTCCTTCAACACTCAACGTTCAACAACAACAACAACAGCCGCCGCCCCCCCACCTTTGGCAATCTCGTCGCGGCACTTCACGAACAAGAATAGTTGTGCCGGGGTGCGGCACACGTCCGGCAGAGCCGCAAACGCCGCCCGCCGAGTCCTCTCCGCGGGTCCCGGCTCCCGGTCCTCCCGGCTCCGCTCTCCGGCAGCGCCGGCTCCCCCTTCTCCCCACCCCGGGGTTGCCTCCTCCGTGCCGGCGTTCGGCGCTGGCCGGTCCCCCGGATTTGCCGCGACGGTCTCTTCGGCGCCGTCGGGGCCGGCGCAGGAGGAACAGATGGCGAGGGCCAGCGCGGCGGCGTCGGCGTTGACCGGGGGCCCGACGGCAGTGGCCGAGACGATCTCCCGGACGGCCGCCTCGCCCTGCCCGCTCTCGACGAGGTGCAGCAGCAGCAGAACCTGCGCCAGCGAGCGCCGGCAGAAGTGGCGACAGCGGAAGTTATCCCCGGGCCGATGCGGGTTTCACTCGTAACTGCATAAAGTGTGAAACAGGGACTCCTCTACTTACGGACATTCGACTTACGAACTTTCAGAGACACGAACAAACCTGGTCCGTGTGTCCAGTTTCCTGTTCGGACCGAGAGTCGTAAGTTCAACCGCCGCGCAATAGATGGCGGTGGTGGCATCTACATCTCTAGAACATGAAGAACCATTGGTATCTACATCTGCAGAACATGAAGAACCATTGGTATCTACATCTGCAGAACATGAAGAACCAGTGGCATCTATATCTACAGAACGTGAAGAACCAGTGGCATCTACATCTGTAGAACGTGAAGAACCAGTGGCATCTACATCTCTAGAACATGAAGAACCAGTGGTATCTACATCTGCAGAACATGAAGAACCAGTGGAATCTACATCTGCAGAACATGAAGAACCAGTGGCATCTACATCTACAGAACATGAAGAACCAGTGGCATCTACATCTACAGAACATGAAGAACCATTGGCATCTACAATATGAAAGTGACTCTTGCAGAATACGCTGACGACTTTCTCCTCTTCTTACAAAGCCTTTGACGATGTTGAACGGCTCTGCGATTGCCAGGGAGGTATATTCTCGTGCGACCTGCTCCAGAATTAATTGGGAGAAATGCAGCGGGATCATCGCGTGGGGAAGCGTGACGACTCATTTCCCCCCCGAGTTGGCCAACGCCGTCGTGTGGAGCGAGGGAAGCCTTCGACATCTTGGCATGCTCCTGGGGCCTGGAGAGAAACCACTCCAGAGAAACTGGGATCTCTTGGAAGGGTGTGGAAATGACTGTAACATTGGGGGGCCGCCTACGTCAAACTCTCACGTTCAGAGGCAAAAACCCTGGCAGTGAACCGGTTTGGTTGCGTCCGCATTGTGGCACCGATTTTTAAATCCTTTATATTAAGTTCACTTGCTTGCTTGCTTACGACCGTGCAAATCTTTCGGTCGTTTTTTAACCCACTTCCCGTGATCCAATCGAGCTGACATTTTCCACACAGACTCGTTGTGCGTGACAATTAATGTTCGTGAATTTTTTTTTCCAAAATTTGACACTTTTTAGGACAAAAATATTATATTTAATTACCAATTGCTTAATGCTGCCATGCAATCATCTGTCCCATAGGTGGCAGCCATCTCAAGCCAGAGGACGAGAGGACTCTAGCCGCCACGCATATAAAGGATTTATAGTGAAAAACTTTGTTTTTACGGGTTAATTTTTTGTTCCATCACTCCACCCGCTCACTTGATCGCCAAGCTTCAGAGGATGACAGCAAATTTATTTTGGTCACATAGGAAGCACCGGGAGGTTGTTTTAGCTTTGCCACGGCGGGGAGGCGGGCAAGGTCCAACGTGCGTACGGAGTCAACTGTCCACCTTCTGCTTGCAGGCCGTGCTATTTGTTCTTGTACACAGCCCCACCACCCAAGTGATATTTCACAGCACCTCTTTTTCTAAGTAATCTGAGGGGGGGGGTGGGGCGGAGGGGCTGCAGTGCAGCAAACAACTCGTCTATATGAACATTACGGGTGTCCCGCTAAAGTGGAATCCCCATTTGTAGAGACCAGGGATTTCCTCGTCACTACCCGGTTGAATAAACCCCAGTCAGCATCGAACCGCTGTTGTGGAATCATGGCAGGCGACTCCCCTCCCTCGTGCGTTTAGCTATAGAGAAGCGTTACGATCGATGCGCGTCTCACCAAGGTAGGCGATCTGGTGAAACCAGGCACGCACGGTCAGTGGCTTCTCCCGACTGAGATGGCTGCAATGACGGGACTGCATTCAATAAGAACTGAAACAGATGCCCATCAGCATGTACATTGTAAAGGCTCGCTTTTTAAGCTCCTACGCAATCTTACTGAAATGTAAACTTTATAGAGGGCTTGGTGAACTTCGTCACAATGCGAAATTGGTGATCTATAGGGCCGAAAAATGCGCATTTGAGGGAAACGGCTTAGACAGCCACTGTCGCATAATCAATGCCCTGGTTTCTGCCAGAATTTGGCTGGAACGTCGGTATGCTCAGTTCATGAGGGGGTGTGCAACCTTTTTGACACGTTGGGCTACAGAGGGTGCTCTGTGTAATGTGACTGATGGAGGGAATCTAGTAATGAATTTTTGAAGGTGATTGTTTGTGTCTGTTAACACAGGAGTACACAATGGGACTTACGTTACATTGGAAAAGGTGTAAATGTGTTATATTTTTGGTGTAAAAAAGGCCATTAAAGCCAAAAATTTCAAACAAAAACGACATGATCAACGAAGCCAAGTGCCGAATAACCAATCTTGATTTGAAGTTTTCGTGACTGTGGGGATACATACTCTTTGGTTCTTTCGGTAAAGTCACGTAGGTATAAAATAAAATGAATAATAAATTATTTTATTTATTTTAACCAAGCATCTTTTTCCTTCTTCTGATCGTAATAAAAAGGAAGGAGGGAGGGAAGGAGGTCAAAGACTCCTCCGCTGTACATGCACAATCCGCTCTCTGGATGAGGGCCTCCCCACGCCGTGCTCATTGGCTCACAGGCACTTCACCTGAGCGTGCTCCTTAGTTGGTGGATCCACGCGCGCACGGTAAACGCTGCCCTCCGAGCCAAAGCAGAGGAAGCGGCGCAGGCGAGTGAGGCCGCTCACTCCCCAGCTCACGGGGCAGGAAGAACGTGCGGGATCCATGCGGCTGCCTCCTGAGAAGTGGGGGGGGTGTGGAGGAAATTGCGCTTTATTAACAGTCCTAATCAAAGGGCAGCCCATGACCAAATTAGCCGGCAATGCACACAATCTCGTCAGATCTCGGAAGCTAAGCAGGGCTCTGCCTGCTTAGTACTTGGATGAAAGGCTGCCTGGGAATATTGTGTGACGTAATCTTGGCCTGCAAGATGGCCAGGAAATAGCAGGGCAGCAAGGGATGACATTTATATCCATCTGTGTGGCTTTTCACTCAGGTTTTTACCCCTGCTATGTGTGGGACTTTGTCTGTGCGCTCCCGTTTCCTCAGACGCGGAGCCAAGCTATAATTCCATGGGATTGGCTGCACATCGCAATGTGGCAGCTGCCTTAGTGATGCTTCTTTTCCTGGACAAAGGGCATTATTCATCTCTGAGAGAAGCCACAAATTACGCCTCCTTTTTATTGATTTGAATGGATGCAAAAATGACACAACATTCACTCGTGAAAATCTCATTAAGGCATGGGCTGATTTTCAACACGGTTTCCATCATTCTCTCATCGCCTGTGCCAATATGGAACCAGGCCCCCGCTTGCCGTGGCCGTGGGGGCGTGTAAATTATAAGCCGCAGGCGTTACGGAGTGAAGTCTCGCGCCATGTGAAATGAAGTCATCGTATTCACAGTAAGTCAGGAGCGTATAGAATTGAAGTTGCGGTTAGCACACGGCCCAGCGGCGAGCGGGTTCAACACCCCTGGTTGATGCTCACAACAATGATCCTCGCCCGATCGAGCAACCCTTGAATTTTTCAAAACACGTACAGTCAGCCACACACACCCGGCTCTTATGATTATAGTAATATCTGCCGAGCCATTCACAATCTCAAGAATGACCATAACGGACGTGAGTGAGAGCCTGGTTACTAGGGTTCAATACCCAGCTATACCATGTGAGATATATCATAGACTCAGGTACCTTTCTTTAGACACACGATGGTGCACTACTCGCTGTGAGAGCTCCCAATGCACATGTTCCTAGTCCAATACCTTGATACCGACGGTAGAAAATAGAATGATTGGAGAATAGTGTTTTAACAAAGGGGCCATCCATAAATGACGTCACGCGATTTTGGACGATTTTTGACCCCCCCCCCCATCATCACACGGCGTCACAAAAAGTCAGACCCCCCCCCCTCAAATATGACGTCACAAAGCTCTGCCCACCCCCCCCCAAAAAATAAACATGCATCAAATCGCTTTAAACTATTGTCATTATAGTGCGTATTTAATGTGACGCTGCACTCTGATGTTGTAGGAGAAAACATTTATTTAAAAGTCTATTTAATTAAGTAGAACGTGTTGTCTATATTTATTTGGGAAAATGTCAAAACTGGGTGGTTTTTAACTTTTGCCGACAAAACTGGATCGCAAATGACAAAACTGGGTGGTCTTGGAAAATGACAGGCAAAACAGGGTGGTGCTTTAAAACCACCCAGTTTTGACATTTTCCCAAAAGGACATATTGTCTCGTGAAAATTAAGAGTTCACAGTGAAAATCGATTTTTCACAGACATTTTCACAAAACAGGGGAAAAGCGGGTTACATTTGAATGGCAACCCTCCACCCCAAGAAGACTTATACAACGCGCCGTGAGGCCATCCACGGCATCCAGGACTTCGCGCTGCAGCAAGGCAAGCGCGCGGTTCTTGACGTCAAGCGCAGCGGCGGAAGGCACGTTGCCATCATCTGCTCCAGCTCTACGCCTTGTTCCTTCAAGGTGAAACTGACGAAGCTCACGGGGGTACGACAGGGCTTCCGCATCTCGGCGCTCTGTACGGATCACCACGGCTGCACGGGCACAGCTAAGATCACGCAGCGCCAAGTGGAGGCGAATACGACAGCCCGTTCGGCCTTTCGCGCCAACCCCCGGACCTCCGCACCAACTGTCATTGCCCAGGTCGCCGACATTGCTCGCGTCATCGTCCCAACCAGGATGATGTACCGTGCCAAGGACACGTGCATCGCGGCGAACGAGATGGCGGCCCACGCAGGCTTCGAGTACATCATCTCGCTGGTGGAGACGTTCGACAAGCTCAACGCAACGACCTGCACTGTGCGAGAAGCCGCGGGCATCTTCTGGGGTGCGTTCATCTGCAACCCGATCGCACGCCCGCTGCAGCCAAGTCTTCAACGCGTCGTCGGCATTGACGGGTCGCACATGAAGGCGCGTGCCTACAACGGCACCATGCTGGTCCTCGTCGGGCGCGACGGCAACAACCGCAACGTCCTTCTCGCTGTGGCGCTTGTGCCCTCCGAGACGGCGGAGGCCTACGACTGGTTTCTCAACTGCTGTACGACCAACGGCATCCAGCTCAACGACACGCCGGTCTTCTGTGACCGTGGCACAGGCATCCTTGCCTCAGATTGGAAGAACCTCATGCTCATCCACTGCACGCGGCATTTGATCTACAACTGCGTCGACGCCATCGGCTCCGCGTTCACGCCCGATCTCCAAGGCATCATCTACGATGCGCAAGGGTGCGCCTCCGAAGCCGCGTTCAGCAGCTCCTTGGGCTGCTTGGGCGTAGCTCTGCCTGCGGCGGCCTCGTACTACAACAAGATCGACCCACGCACATGGGCGCTCTACCCGCACCTGCACACAACTCCATTGTACGGCTGGCGCACGACGAACTTCGTGGAGTCCACGAACAGCGAGGCTCTCCCAGCTCGCGAGATGGACCCCTTCCACTTCCTCATGCACCACATGGAGGACATGATGACGACGGCCTTCGCTCATCGCAGCGACGCCGAGAAGTGGTCCGCTCAAGGGCGCGTCGTCACGCCGTATGCGCAAGGCCTTATCGACGCTCAGCAGGCGATGGCGCCAAGGTACAAGGTCTACGAGAGTACCTCGACGCGCGCCTACGTCAAGGACCCAGATGCGTACGCCTCTGCCAAGCGCCGAGTCGATCTCAGCGCTCGGTCTTGCACGTGTGGGTACATGAAGCAGATGGGCTTGCCCTGTCGGCACTACATTCGTGCTCTCATTGCGTTTGGGCGGATGCCCGAGCTCTACGCCGCGTGTGCCGCGTGCTACCACGTCGCTGCCATCAACACGGCTTGGACCTCGGTTGCCGGCATCGAGCTGCCTATTGCCGAGGAGCTCCGGCGCGACACCTCCATGATGCCACCTCCTCGCCAGAAGAAGGCGGGTCGCCCCAAGAAGCGTCGGATTCGCAACCGTGGTGAAGGTGGTCCATTAGGTCTTACACGGTGCTCCTTCTGTCGCACCAAGGGCCACAACAAGCGCTCGTGCCCCTCCAAGTAGTTGTGATTGTGTAGCACTTGGTTAAGTTTTAATGTACATGCACATGTAAGTGTTACTGTACATGGGAGGTGGCACACTGTGCCACCATACAAATAACAAGTTAATGTGTGCTTGCGAGCTGTAAGTGTTACTGTATATGCGAGGTGGCACACTGTGCCACCATACAAATAAAAGCTAATGTGTGCTTGTGAGCTGTAAGCGTTACTGTACATGGGAGGTGGCACACTGTGCCACCATACAAATAACAAGTTAATGTGTGCTTGCGAGCTGTAAGTGTTACTGTACATGCGAGGTGGCACACTGTACCAGTAGACAAATGGTAAGTGTAACTGTACATGCGTTGTTGCAAAATGTGCTACAGTGTAGTAGACAAATGGTAAACGTTACTGTAGTTTCGAGGTGGCATACTGTCATTGATCACAGAAGACGTATGTCTTACTGTGTACAGTGTGTTGAATATCGCAAGGGCCATAACTTGTACAAATTTCATTCAAGTAGTCTATCGCGTTCACCATTTTACCCAGTTTTGACATTTGTTCACGTCGATAATTACCCAGTTTTGTCATTCAAGTAGTCTATCGCGTTCACCATTTTACCCAGTTTTGACATTTGTTCACGTCGATAATTACCCAGTTTTGTCATTTGCAAAAGCACCACCCTGTTTTGCCTGTCATTTTCCAAGACCACCCAGTTTTGTCATTTGCGATCCAGTTTTGTCGGCAAAAGTTAAAAACCACCCAGTTTTGACATTTTCCCATATTTATTTCAAGTTGCGCATTTTGACGTGACGTCACATTTCTAACCCCCCCCCCCTAGGTGCGTGACGTCATTTATGGACGGCCCCAAAGGTACATATCCTATATCCCCCTGCAAGGGAGTGAAAAAGTCAAGTTACTCCACTCTGCACAAACAGGTTACTGGACACACGTAAGCATTTGGCTGATATTCATTTCCACGAGATAAGCAACTTCGTTGAGCTAACATAGCTGAGTGGGCCTTACCTGGTAAAATAAAATAAAATGTTGATAGTTTAGTTTACTTAAAGCAAGGCCGTAATTATAATATATATTGGGGGGGACGATGTCCCCCCCTATAAAAAAGTATTGCTATGCTATGTAAATAAAAACAACAATTTGCTAAACCTTGTCCACAATATCTGGACTTGTCTTCATATAAATCAGTGCATAGATTTATGTTTATATGATTGTGGTTATGGTTGTACTTTATTAATCCCTAATCTCTGCCATTACATTCAATGAAACAAGAAATGGTTAAAAAGTAAAAACAGAGCAATGTAATACAATACACTATTAGACATTATTGTCAAAAATAAACAAAAAGTTTATCCCATGTGTTAGTGATTTTTAAATATTTTAGGCAGGAAATTAGTTTTCAAATGTAGATATTTTTCTGGGTTGGGACCCCCAGACCCCCTGGAAGATTTGGTCCCCCCCAATGTTGACTCCATGGCTACGGCCTTGACTTAAAGTGCAAACTGATTTCAATACTTCATGGCCAAATGCTTGACTGCACTGTAGAAGAGAATGCACGCCAGATTTAAGTAAATAAACTACTGTGTGGAAGAGTAGGCCAAATACCCTCTCTGGAGACCCTTCTGTCTAGCAGTGGCATGAAGGAGATGTCACAGTGCTGCGCGATTTCCTGCGTGTGTATGAAAACAACACCGGTGACGAATATCCGAACCGGTCCCGGACCTCCCCAAGTTCGATTCAGCCTCAAATGGAGTACCCTCTGCGGTGTGTAAACATCGCCGCTAGGGAGACAAAGGCAGCCGGGCGTAATGCTGGCCACCCAACCCCCTCGTGTGCCGTGCCGCCCTTCATAGGTGCTGCTCGCTAACAGCACTTGCCCCGACAGTCTGTTTCGAGGCTTGTTATCCACGGGGTAAACCGCATGGGGGTTTTGTGTATATCCACTTAGAGGTCATCAACGTTCACCATCTACAATAATCAGGGGTGGGGAACGTCCGGCCGGCGGGCCATGTGAGGCTCGCGGAATCATTTGATGTGGCCCTGCCAAGGCAACCGCAGGCGGGACTCGAAATTCAATAAATCTCGGAGCAAACCTGGAAAAGCAGTTGCGAGTAGCAACATCGTCAATACCGGCTAAAATCACACGCCTCGCCAAAGAGAAGCAGTTCTAGCCATTACATTAGGGGCGAGTTAATTAAATATTTGATCAAATATAACGGACTGATTTTTAAGTTGATAATTTTTTATGGCCCGCGAATGGTGTTATAAAGGGGCCGTCCATAAATGACGTCACGCACCAGGGGGGTTAGACATTTGCGACGATGTGTGATGAGGGGGGGGGGGGGTTGAGAAATGTGACGTCCCATCAAAATGCGCAACTAAATAGACAACACGTTCTATTTAATTAAATATACTTTTTAATAAATGTTTTCTCCTACAACATCAGAGTGCAGCGCCACATTAAAATCGCACTACAAGCGATTCGTCCTTGTTGCTAACGTTAAGAAAAAAACGCCACTTTTTTCAAAAAAAATATTGCTGTGGTTTTCACACCTGATGATGATTGCTTGTGTTGCAATCGAAACGTCGTGATAATTTAATTGTTTTATATTTATATTATTTTATTATTTCCCTTCTACGTGACTTTACCGAAAGAACCAAGAATACGATTTGAAGCACGTTTTATTTTCAAAATGGAAATAAGGTTTTTTGGG
>JAAXLI020001279.1:42392-60606 GCA_014621495.2 Entosphenus tridentatus | reverse complement strand
ACAGTGGCATCTACATCTGCAGAATCATGACGAACCAGTGGAATCTACATCTACAGAATAATGAAGAAACAGTGGCATCTACATCTGCAGAACATGAAGAAGCAGTGGCATCTACATCAACAGGAGATTATACAACGTTAAAAGCCATTCCCCATGTTTAGTGTACAAGCCGTACAGCATTTTTGCATTCGACAGGAGTAAAGTTGGACTTACGAACAAATGGACTTATGAACAGAACTCTAGGACCTAACTCGTTGCTAAGTAGAGGAGTTCCTGTACCGTGCAACTTTGTTTCCCGTGACTATGGCTCCAGGGCCTCCGTCAACTTGCCCTGGTCAGCGTGGTGAAGTATGGTCAAACAACACCCCTGTTGTTTATCGGCGATACGGATAATCACAAGGGGGGCTATCGATTACACATTTTTATTACACTGGTGGTGACGATGATGATGATGATGATGATCTCTACAACAGGGCAAAACCTTACTCGATCTCTTGTTCTTGATGAAGAAAAGTTTGCAGCGTTCCTTGAACGTCTTTTCATGCACATAGAACTTCACATGGACCCTGGGGGGAACAACAACAACAACACATACATTATGAAACACCTCGCAACTGGCAAATTGCCTGATGAAGCTGGATATAATTACCAGCGAAAACATCGTACTCACATTTTAAATGATGTTGATTCACTCTTCAACACACCACCGGTGGGCTAAAGTAGTGAACTATTTGTCTTTTGTAAACGTGACACATTTTTTACTGTTTGGCCGTGTCGGGTGGTGGAGGGTTACGACACATTTATAAATAACGCGATCTTACTCAAAAACCTTTATTATGAATAATATTTGTCGCGACAGCCTACGTGTTAAACTGGTCCCAGGACTCCCCTAGGTCGACTCGGCCCTTAGAAAGGGTAGCTGGCACATCAGCATCGGGGGATGCGAAGGAGGACCCCGGGCGCCCACAGGTGCCTGTGTCCACAGGTGGCCGCGAACAGCACTTGCCGCAAAGAGTCAGTTCAAAAGGCCATACTGGGGGGAAGATCTTTGTCTTTGGGCATTCATCTCCTCCCGTGTCAAGCTCGAGGCCCCCCCTCCCCCACCCTTCTCACACAGCTGACGGTCGCCGGCCCTGCAATCGCCGTGTTAACCGCTGCGTTTGAGCGGTCGAATCGCGGGTAACTTGAAAGCCAGAATCTCGGCGGTGAGTGGCTCAGCGTCCCAGACTCAGCCACTGTGTCAGGTCGCCTGGCCCACCGCCTCGATGGAGTGTCTCGCGCTCGCATCTCCCAAGCGCCAAATGTTTTTTTATGTTATTTTGACCAGGACAAAGTCCCACTGAACTAATGGCACCCTTTTTTGTTTCTTTCAGAGGTCATCCGACTTGGCCGCACGCGTGATGACAGTGGCTTCGTCATCGCAGTGGCTGTTATCATCATCATCATCATCGTCGTCGTCTTTGTCGTCGTCATATCACGTGGGAACTTATAGCAGCAGCCAAATAGTGTGAATGCGCGTTCATCCGAAATGTGGCAAAAACCACAGAGCGATCCACGCTGCCGTCACCACAGGGGAAGAGAGATCAAGGGAGTTCACGCGGACTCCAAATATACAACAGGCATCGCCAGGGTCTGGGATCGAACCCACAACCTCACGCGTGTCGGGCGAGGGACATCACATTTCCTTGCCAAACATACGAATTGGCGACGCCATGAATTTAATGTTTACACGTTAAACAGTTCATGGCCCACCGGCTGTGGTTTCCTCCCCGTGTAGTAATAATTTAAGTGGGTATTTTTTAGAATGTCCATCAATATTGTGCTTATCATAATACTTTGCATACATTGTGTTTAGTTTGCTGTCCTTCCTTCAACATGCACACATACTGCCCATTAACTCAACACTGCCAATAGACTCAACACTGCATCTCCGATTATCACGCTCGTCTACGTACGGTGCGAAAGAAGTTCTGCATACACACGTACACCACAATCGCGCTGCGCCAAACGTGTTGTCATCAGTGACGAGCAACGACAATGAACCGCGCACGCGCTCTGCTGCGGTTGTTGACTTTGTTTACAGCATGGCATTGTGTTACCATCATTGTTTGACGGTGTGCAAGTGGCCCCTCGGCACACAGCAGCTTCGCCTTTGGGACTCGATCTTCGATCCGTACACGGGAGGTAGCCAGAGGGCTCGCAGTGTCACAGCGACCGATGGGCTCAGCCACCGTGGGGTGTTGTGGGTGCCTCGTGACGCGTCTGTGCGTCATTGAGGCTATAGCCACCTCGCCTGGTCTACAGGAGGTCGTGGGTTCGATCTCAACCTGACGCCTGCTGCTGTATATTTGGAGTTTGAGTGTCTCTCTCTCATCATCACGGTGGCTAGGAGATGTTAACTACCTCGCCTGGTCAAAAGGAGGTCGTGGGTTCGATCCCGACCCTGTCGCCTGCTGTATATTTGGAGTTTGAGTGTCTCTCTCTCATCATCACGGTAGCTAGGAGATGTTAACCACCTCGCCTGGTATACAGGAGGTCGTGAGTTCGATCTCGACCCTGACGCCTGCTGCTGTATATTTGGAGTTTGCGTGTCTCTCTCTCATCATCACCACGGTGGCTAGGAGATGTTAACTACCTCGCCTGGTGTACAGGAGGGCATGAGTTCGATCCCAATTCTGACGCCTGCTGCTGTATATTTTGAGTTTTCCCCGTGGTCGCGTGGATTTTTCTCTCCCTCCACAGGTTTAGAATCGACGTGCAATTCGAGTATTCGGCTGCGAGAAATGTTCACGCGATGAGCCACTTCGTTGAGCTGTCATTTGTGATAGCCAGGTCGCGTCTGAGAAAGAGCTACATTGGGCCTTACTTGCTAAAATAGAATTTCGTCTGTCGCTCACCACCAATGATTGCGAGCGATGGGCCAGGAATCGAACTCAGGGCGCCGGGTTCACGGCAAACTCTGCTTAAACCACATCGCCACGACGCTCCCATCCAAATTACAGCGGTGATTTCGCTAATTGTAATCCGAGGTGCTCCTTTTGTCGTGTCGCTTTTGCCCGACGTTTTTCGCTCCCACCTGCCGAGGAGCTTCTGAAGAAATTAAGTCGCTCAAAGAAGAAGTTACACCCCCTCCCCCGCCCCCCAGAATGTGGGAGCGAAACGTCGGACATCGTGCTGGACAGAAGCATCATCATCATCATCAGCAGCAGCAGCAGCAGCAACGCGGCCGCCAAAACCTCATCGTAATGAGATCGTAATTCCACTAATTCTGCACAACAACACCGGCACAGTTCGGGCTTGCCGCTTTCGAACACAAATTATCTGGCGGTATTTGTCGGGGGGAGGGCGGGGTGGGGGGGTCCCTAGTGGTGGTCCCACAGCACCCCCCCCCCCCCCTGTGGTGTTGTTAATATCAAGAAGAATTGAAACTGTGTTGAGCCAGGAGTCAAAAATGCAGTCGTGCCGAAGTTATTAAAATCCTGAGGGTCACACGCGCGGCGCGCTTAATCCGGGACCCGTACGTTTCTCACCACAGAACTGCTCTTATCCGTCCGTGATATGTGGGGATGTGGGGATGTGGGGATGTGGGGCTGTGGTTGCGGCGGGGGTAGGGGGGATTCCACTTTGGACCAATTCCTCCAAGGGGTTATCCGCGAAATTACCGGGTGTTTAAAAAAGATGGACACAATTTCAAAGCAGTATATTTCACGATGGCAACATCGTACAATTACACAAAAGTTACAAGCGGTTTAATGAGTTATCAAGTTTTATTAACCATTTTATAAATGCTCTATGTGCCCTCCACCTGCTGTACAGACAACATCGAGACGATAGTTGAATTTGTCCCAAACGCCTCTCAAAGTGTCTTCTTCCACTGAAGTCACCGCTGCCGTGATTCTGTTTTTGAGGTCATCCAGATTAGTCGCTAGCGGTGGCACAACAACACCACGGTCTTTGACGCATCCCCACAAGAAAAAGTCACAGGGTGTGGTGATGTCTGGGGGTGATCTTGGGGGCCAAGAGTGTAGCGTCAAGTCTTGGGGTCCCGTGCGACCTATCCAACGCTGAGGCAGTGTGTCTTGCGAATGACTGAGGCTAGGGGCTGTTTGTGCGCTGGGAGAGGCATCTCGCGGTAATCAATTGAAACTCTATGCTCTGCCCTATCTATGCCCCGCCCTCTCTATGCCCCGCCCTATCTATGCCCCGCCCTTTCTATGCCCCGCCCTTTCAAGTGGTAAGAGTTTCATTCATGGGCGGTTCGTGGTTGTAGAGATCTAGCGATTTCAAATTGGGTCCATATATATTAAACACGCTGTACTTCACTCAATCGCTTTGAACCGTGACTTGTTGTCCCCGGGGTGCATTCTGGGAAAAAAAGAGAGGGTCGTTCAATGCCCGCAGCTAGCGGAGCATTTCTGACGTCGTTCCGCCGTCGAACGATCTTGTCCGACGGTTCACTGGCGATTACAACGGGCATCGTCAGCGGCGCTCTGTAATCTCCTGCGAAGCGTCGAACAGACGGGTCCAACTTTCGTTGACTTTGCAATACCCTTCATGCGGTTGTGCTGATGAATTAATGCAATCAGAATATTTGCCCACGAGGCCGCAGCCTGGTGCGTCTGGCTCTGTCGCTGGGTGGTGGAGTTGAAGAGTCAATTAAATTACCCTCTAAACTACACGACGCGTGTGTGTTGAACTTCTTTCGCACCGTACGTACAATCTCACCCGAACAGAACGTAATTGCGAATTAAATGCTCATTCTTAGCTTCGCACTAACCGAAACATCCGCTTGACTCCTGGACCTTGTAACAGTTTTATTGGTAGAGTGATAACTGAACTCAAAACTAAACTTAAAATGTTTTAACAGTTAAGGCTCCACACTGAGCTCCGTAGCTCGTTTTCAGAAGCGACCTGACCACAAATGAGAGCTCAGCAAAGTGGTGGCTTATCATCATTACGTGGACATTCATAGCACGAGCCAAATCGCTCTAAACGCGTAGTGACGTTGATTCTAAATGTGGAGGGGAAAAAACCCGGAGGACCCAGGGAAAAATCCACGCGACCACGGGGAGAGAGAGACGCAAACTCCAAATATACAGCATCAGGCGTCAGGATTGGGATCCAACCCACGAACTTCTGCATACCAGGCGAGATAGTTAACATCTCCTCGTCACCGTGATGATGAGAGAGAGACGCAAACTCCAAATATACAGCATCAGGCGTCAGGGTTGGGATCGAACCCACGACCTTCTGTATACCAGGCGAGGGAGTTAACATCTCCTCGTCACCGTGATGATGATGAGAGAAAGACGCAAACTCCAAATATACAGCAGCAGGCGTCAGGGTTGGGATCGAACCCACAACCTTCTGTATACCGGGCGAGGTAGTTAACATCTCCTAGCCACCGTGGGGCTCTGCAACACACGGGGAGTGAATATGCAGTTCTATTTATTGTTTTTAGTTAAAAAATTTAAACAAATAAATAAAATGTACCATCACTCCGGCCGGGATTTTAGGTTTCAATGCGCGCATGTCATCTCGCGTGCCATCTCGCGTGTGCCATCTCGCGTGTGTTAGCGTTTAGCACCACTCGTCGTGGTCATTCACACCATGAGCTCAGACAAAAATTAAATTAACAGATTAGAAAGCACGGCTCGACTTATCCAATCCAACCACGTGGTGCTCTGATGTAACGACCGGACCATTCCACTCAGCTACCCAAACATTCAACTGTCGCTCTGACGAAGAAGAATGAGGAAGGAGGAGGAAGAACGAGATGGGGTTCTCAGAGGTAGCTCTGTGATGTCCACTTCCGTGGGTTCCGTTCTCAAATCGCACCGAGGAGGAGGGTGTCGCTGGGTGGTGAATCCACCCCAACTGAGAGAGGACCCCAGAGCTGAATGTTTTGTTAAACCGATTTTTTTTCGTTTGAGTCCAATCCCCTTTGTCCATAGGGGTCGACTTCCATCCGTCACGACCCCCCCGCTTTGGGGGGGGGGGGGGGGGAAGACGAGAGGGATTTTGCCGCAGCGTCTCGAGAGTTGGCCGCGGATCGGCGCGGACGCGGCCACGCGGAACCACTGCCCGTTGTCCCACGGCGCCCTGAGACATTAGTGGAAGGACCCTTACATGTAAATTACCATCGTTGTTGTTGTTATTGTTTAAACACGAACAGAAGAGCCCAACGAAGATGCCCCCCCCCTCCCCTTCGGCGTGAGCGCAGTGCATGCCGGGGGCCTGACGACGACTCCCCAGTGAAGGAGGTCACGCGCGGCCTGCAGGTAACGCGCGTCCAGCGGCAGAGACGGACTCGAGAATCTCAGACCCTGCTGCCGCTGCTGCCGCTGCCGCTGCTGACAAGGCTCTCGGTGGATTAGCCCCCCAGCTATGTCTGTAGGAACCCAGTCGCGTTGACACTCCCACGACTAAGGACTGCCGAGGTCAAGGCTCTGTTCCTACAGGGGGTGGTGGGGCTGAGAGACAGAGAAGTTCGAGTTGTATAAGTCCAGTCTTGTTGGTGAGTGGGTGAGTGAGTGACTAGGCGAGTGAGTGGGTGAATGGGTGATTGGGCGAGTGAGTGGGTGAGTGAGTGACTAGGTGAGTGAGTGGGTGAATGGGTGATTGGACGAGTGAGTGGGTGAGTGAGTAACTCGGCGAGTGAGTGGGTGAATGGGTGATTGGGCGAGTGAGTGGGTGGGTGAGTGAGTGACTAGGTGAGTGAGTGGGTTAATGGGTGATTGGGCAAGTGAGTTGGTGAGTGACTCGGTGAGTGAGTAACTGGGTGGGTGACTGAGTGGATGAGTGGGTGACTAGGTGAGTGAGTGAGTGACTGGGTGAATGAGTGAGTGACTGGGTGAATGAGTGAGTGACTGGGTGGGTGAGTGGGTAAGTGACTGGGTGAGTGAGTGAGTGAGCGACTGAGTGGATGAGTGAGTGGATGAGTGATTCAGCTGTTGCCACTGCACAGCTCCCAGACTATGGAACGAGGCTCTGCGCCTTTGTTAATGAGACAATCGGAGTCGTTCGGGGCTGTTGGTTAAGTCCCGTCTTGAACATTCGCCTCTTTTAAACCGGCCTTTAGCCCCATGCGCCGAGTTCTGGCCGTACACCCAGCGGGCCCCGCTTATTTCCTCGCTTTAAATTCACGGTGGCGCATTGGCGGTGAGTTTCTGCGGCTAAAGATGCGTCAACTTTTCACAAATCGTCATTATTATTATTATTGTTGTTATTGTGAGACTGGCAACGATTGCCTCTTGCGCGTGTCCACGCGGAGAGGCACGCGGCGAGACGTTGCCCGCTACTTTCACAAATCGTGGCCGCTGATCAGAGGTCATTGGCGAAGCGAGGCTGGGGATGGTGTAACCCCACCACCACCACCACCCCCCCGTGCCTCAATAACTGCTTTGATCGCTCTGCTCGGCCAAGACGGCAGAGAACGAAGCGCTCCGTGAGACCCACCAGACTTCAAACTCGTGACACCACGAGCTCACAGGGGCAGCGGGATGAGGCAGCGAGCAGTTGCGATTTGAGGATTGGCCCAGGGTGAGGTTTGGCACAGGGAGAAAGAGAAAAAGCCAGAATCCAGCAGATAGACTCCAGAGGACACAAAAATTGGCAGAGAAGACATCACCGACTTAAATCCACGTGGCCCTCCGAAAAACCACGAGACCCCCCCCCCCCTATCCATCCCACCCCCCTTCAGCCCCCCACCACCACCACCGCCCACCAAACATCTTGCTCTCACCTCTGTTCGATGTCACTGTCAAGAGACTCACTCCTTATGAGGGGCAGCATGGTCCAGAGGCGCTCATCATCACCACCATCACCATCGTGCGTCTTCGCTCGCCACCACCGCCACCACCGCCGTCGTCGTGACTGCTACCACCACCGCCACCTCCACCACCGCCGTGACTGCCACCGCCACCACCAATGCTACCACTACCACCAATGCCACCACCACCACCAATGCCGTCACCGCCACGCTCGCCGCTGGCACTTAAGCTGCCGGCGATAAATTCACTTTTTTCTGCTGCTGCTGCCCTACGAACGACCCACGGATAATTAAATTAAATATGAAAGAGGCGGGCGGGGGGGAGGGGGGTGGTCAGCCGTAATCCGACAGTGAAAAGTGGCCACGTGAGAGGAGAAAACAACAACAAGACCCAACCCGGACAACCCCGACTGCGACCCACCCCTAGACAAAGGCAAAGATCCCCCGTGTAGCCTGTAACAGGCTGCAGGGGCAAGTGCTGTTGGCGATCACCTATGAAGGCCGGAACGGCGCACGAGGGGGGTGGGTGGCCAGCACCACGCCCGGCCGCCTTTGTCTCCCCAGTGGCGATGTTTACACAACCGCACGAGGCACTCATCGGAGGCTGAGTCGACCTAGTGGAGGCCCGGGACCGGTTCAGACACTCGTCACTGGGTGTTGGCCGTGAGCGGGAATCGAACCACGGGGTCACCGGGTCCGCAGCGCTACCCGCTACACTACCGCTCCTCACCCCATGGTAGCGCCCACCCCCCACGCCAATCAGCACCCACCCCACCCCCACCCCACTCCCACCCCCACCCCACCCAGACCCCACCCGCACCCCACCCCACCCCACCCCCACCACACCCCCACCCACACCACACCCCCACCCTATTGTGACGCTGAACCATCGCGCGCCTCTTACACGTGGCACCTGTTCGCGCCACGTGTTGGGGAGCGGTGGCGCAGTGCTTAGGGGCCGTCCATAAATGACGTCACGCACCTGGGGGGGGGGGGGTCAAACATTTGTGACGATGTGTGACTAAGAGGTGGGGGGGGTTGAGAAATGTGACGTCACATAAAAATGCGCAACTTTAAATAAATATAGAATTGTTATAACACTCCTACAACATCAGAGTGCAGCGCCACATTAAATAAGCACTACAATGACAATAGTTTAAAGCGATTTGAAGCATGTTTTATTTTCTAAATGGAAATATGGTTTTGGGGGGGTGCAGAGCTTTGTGACGTCATATTTGGGGGGGGGTCTGACTTTTTGTGACGCCGTGTGACGAGGGGGGGGGGGTAAAAAATCGTCCAAAATCGCGTGACGTCATTTATGGACGGCCCCTTAGCGCGCTGCGCCACCGAACCCGGTGGCGGACCCGAGTTCGATACCCAGCTCACGCCAGTGGCAAGTGACGATTATAATCTGAATCGGTTGACCCGGGCCTCCGCTAGGTCGACTCGGCCTCAAATGAGCACGTGGTGGCGGTGTGTAACGAAAACAGGACCATCGCAACAGGGGAGACGAAGGCGGCTGGGCGTGGCGTCGGCCTTTGTGATTTGCGTGAAGGTGTGATGGGTCGTACAGAACTACAATGATCACTACAAAGATAAATCAGGCGTGGGGAATCTTTTTTCTGCCAAGGGCCATTTGGATATTTATAACATCATTCGCGCGCCATACAAAATTATCAACCTAAAAATTAGCCCGTTATATTTGGTCAAATATTTAATAAACTCGCCCCTAATGCGATGGGCAGGAACTGCTTCTCTTTGGCGAGGCGTGTGATGTTAGCTGGCTATTGATGATGTTGCTGCTACTCGCAACTGCTTTATTGAATTTCGAGTCCCGCCTGCGGTTGCCTTGGCAGGGCCACACCAAATGATTTCGCGGGCCTTATACGGCCCAGCGGGCCGGACGTTCCCCACCCTTGAGATAAAGGGGGCAGCCCTGCAATTGCCGGCTCACGCCACCAGAGGCTGTGTCACCCGCTCTCGGAAGCCGTGGGAGTTACCCACACTGCACCCCAACACCGCACGTGACTAGCCTGCCGCTCCACACATCGTCTAAACGACACAGGGCACAGGAATACCGTGAAACTCCGCCCGGTTAGGGACCAGAGCATGGACGGATGTCAAAAACGGACGAATGTCAAAGCAGAGCCTTTATTTACTAAAAAAATAATTATTTAACAGTGATCACGAAAATAAGCACAATATGAATACTGTACACGTGTTTTATAATCACGAAAATAACACCGTAGTGTTATACTGTTATCACATAAATAACTATTAATTGTTTACAGTATAATAGCAAAAGTACAGTATTAAGTATTTTGATTCATATGTTGTTTTCTTCTGACTTTATGTGAACGAAAATACACAAATTCGCCCGTTTTCTCATTGAAAATAGGTAAATTTCAAAATATCACTGGCCTGGTCACAAAAGCAAAGTTTGTGGAGAATAATAGCCATTTTCTGTACTTTGTGAGGCATAAGCAATTAGGAAATAACACTACCCAGGAGCAAAAAAATATGTTACACAGTGTAATATATTAATAAACACAAATATAAGAGATGTTCACTGAACGAATTATACTCAAAGACTGAACGAAAAAGATGGCGCGTGGCGCGAACGTCGTGGAAGGGTTGCGATGCAATCGTACGAGAGAGGAGAGCCACGTGGACGAAAGTTGAAATGTGGTGATGATTGAAAACGGCCGAAAGAGCGAAGCGACGAAATTCTGGTGGACGAAAGTCTGGTGGTCGAAAGTCAATTAGACGAACGTCAAGTGGACGTTAGTCAAGGTATCTCTGTATTGTTTTACGTTACCAGGGAAGCCTCCACACTGAGCTACGTAGCTCTATTTCAGAAGCGATCTGGCTTCTGGAAAATAAATAACAGCTCGACGAAGTTTGATTATCATCGCGCGGGCATTTATAGTAGCAGCCAGATACTCTAAACGCGTGTTTCTAAATGTGGAGGGGAAAAACCGGAAGACCCCGAAAAAAATCCACGTGGCCACGGGAGAGAGACACAGCAAACTTCAAATACACAGCAGCAGGCGTCAGGAGTCGGGATCGAACCCACGAACTCCTGTATACCAGGCGAGGTAGTTAACATCTCGTAGCCACCATTCTTTCGGGTGGACAGAGGTGACGGAGTGATGGGGAGTAGGGAATGGGTGGGGTTAAGAGGTTAAGAAACTTTGACCCTCATTTCAACTGTGGTGGCGCTAGGAGATGGAGCCCTCTGGATGGCAAAGCCTCGTGGCGCTGCTGACCGTGACACGGCCACCTTGGGAGGGGCTGCCTCACCCAGCGCGTGCACAATCCAGCGGGGTCGTGGAGCCGTAAACTTAATCATAAACGGCAATTACGGTGATATGTTTATTAAAAAAGAGAGTTGCAACATTTATAAATCGGCAAGAACA
The DNA here is from genome assembly GCA_014621495.2 of Entosphenus tridentatus. Taxonomy (NCBI): domain Eukaryota; kingdom Metazoa; phylum Chordata; class Hyperoartia; order Petromyzontiformes; family Petromyzontidae; genus Entosphenus; species Entosphenus tridentatus. Next base: position 49,416 of record JAAXLI020001279.1, on the reverse strand, counting down.
TTGTTGCAAAATCCACGGCGAGACGGGGGGGGCAGCCGGGGGGCGGCCTGGCAGCAGGGTGGTTGTGAGTTCCCGTGCCTCGCGGCAAGCACCGCCACGGTTCGAATCCCGACTCGGTGCTGTTCGGTTTGGACGGCTCAGCCACCCGCTCTGCAGAGGGGGGAGTGTCGACGTTTGTGCGTGAGAGTTTGAGCGCCTTGGTGACGACGAATCTGAACTGGTGCTGAGCCGGTTAAATGCTGACTGATGAAGACCGCCTGCGTTGCGATCGAAACGTCGTGGGTTTGTTTTGCTTTTATTATTTTAAATCTATTTTTATTTTTCATTTCATTTTACTACTTTATTTTTATTGTGGGTTTTTTGCTTTTATTATTTTCATTACTTTAATTTTTATTACTTTCAATTTTTATTTCATTTTTTTTAGCTCCGTGACTTTACCGAAAGAACCAAGAATATGGTGCTGAGCCGTGCCCCAGAGGTCGACGAGTTCGATTCCCGCTCCCGGGCCGACAAACACCAGCGACGATTGCCCGAAACGGTCCCGGGCCTCCCCTAGGTCGACTCGGCCTTAAATGAGTACTTGGTGCAATGTGTACACATGAATACTGGGGAGACGAAGGCGGTCGGGCGTGTTGCTGGCCACCCGCCCCCTCGCGTGCCGTGTTGGTCATCAAAGGTGCGCACTCACAGCACTTGCCCGAACAGCCTGTTAAAGGCTATACGGGGGATCTTTGTCTCCTTCTTTGTGCGTGGATTTTGCATGTTCTCCTGTTCACCCTGGCGTTCCCTCCGGAGTTTTGCGGTTTACTCCCATAGCTAAACGCCCCCGCTCTCTCCCAACACAACGTGACTGGTGTCACGTTGACAACGTGACTGGTGTCACGTTGTCAACACTGCTCCGTGGATTTACTCGATCTCAAAGAAAAAAAGAGACCCCCCCCCCTCCCCCGTAGCCTTTAACAGATTGTTGGGGCAAGTGCTGTTAGCGAGCAGCACCTATGAAGGCCGGCACGGCACACGAGGGTGACCAACACCGCACCCCACTGCCTTTGTCTCCCCAGCGGCGATGTTTTTCCACACCACTGCACCAGGTTGAGTGGACCTAGGGGAGGCCCAGGACCGCATCATATAATCGTCACTGGTGTTGGCCGTAAGTAGGAATCGAACTCGGGTGGCCGGGTTCGTAGCGCAGCGTAGCGCTAACCGTTGCACCACCGCGTCACAGCCGAACCCTCACCAAGACCAACCAATAGCCGCAATTCGCCACGAAGTGACGGTGACGTCACCACGACGCCTGTGCCAGGCCAGGTGCACTTTGAGGCCACGTGAAATGTCGAAGGCTCGCTGCTGACAGGAGGTCTCGGGACAGACCCAGCAGGTGCCATCGGTTGGTTGACTGAGATGACTGAGACGACTGCCTGACGCACCACCTGTGCCCCTATTGTGCCAACTTGCTGTATTTTATCCGCGCGGCTCTCCACTCGTTGTGAGCGTCGCTCCTCTGCCCTCTGTTGTTGCTGGAGGGTGACCGCCTCCAACCGCCCAGTAGTAGCAGCGTCCTTCACGAGCCTCCTCCATAGAGGCCGATCTTGAGACCGCGGGAGTAGTCATTGGCAAGTCCACTCAGCTTCACATCCTCCCATACAGCGTCAGCTCCATCTCTTCTCCAGCCCATGTCGTGCCCGTTAAGGCCCCTCTATGCGGCCAAACAGAAGTTGCTTGGGCATGCGGTGGCTGGGCATGCGGACTACATGACCCAGCCAACGCAGCCTTGCCTGCCGGAGGAGCCCACTGATGGGAATGTGTTCAGATCTTTCAAGGATTTGTGAGCTCCTCACACAATCCAGCCTGGTTAAACCCAGGATGGATCGTAGGCAGGGCCAGCCTGAATGTTTCTAACCGGCGCAGATGTTCCATTAGAGGGGTCCACGTTTCACAACCATATAGAAAGGAGGGCATCACGTGAACGAGAAGGCCCGGAACTTCGTGCGGAGCGACAGACCAGGTAGCTTCCATAGAGCGTTACGCAGCCGATGAAAATAGAATGCCGCCCGACTGATTCGGAGTGAGAACTCTGCTGTCAAATCGGAGCTGGTTATTCGCAAAATGAGGCTCCACACACCCACACACACACCCAGACACGTACCCACACAAAATATAAAAAGACAAATATCCACCGTATAGCGTTAACAGACTATAGGGTCAAGTGCTATTAACGAGCACCTATGAAGGCCGGAACGATACACGAGGGGGTGGGTGGCCAGCACCACGCCTGACCGCCTTTGTTTCCCCAGTGGCGATATTTACACACCGTACCAGGTACTCATTTGAGGCTGAGCCAACCTAGGGGAGGCCCAGGAACGGTTCATATAATCGTCACTGGTGTTAGGGACCGTCCATAAATGACGTCACGCACCTGTGGGGGGGGGGGACCCCCCACCCGTCAGACATTTGTGACGATGTGTGACGAGGTGGGGGGGGTTTGAGAAATGTGACGTCACATCAAAATGCGCAACTTAAAATAAATATAGACAACACGTTCTACTTAATTAAATAGACTTTTTAATAAAAGTTTTCTCCTACAACATCAGAGTGCAGCGCCACATTAAATATGCACTACAATGACAATAGTTTAAAGCGATTTGAAGCATGTTTTATTTAAAAAATGGAAACATGGTGGGGGAGGGTCTGACTTTTTGTGACGCCGTGTGACGAGGGGGGGGGTCAAAAATCGTCCAAAATCGCATGACGTCATTTATGAACGGCCCCTTGGCCGTGAGTGGGACTCGAACTCGGGTCGCCAGGTTCATAGTGCAGCGCGCTAACCGCTACACTACCGCTCCCCACACACACCCACACACACAGCGCAACGGGTAGATTGTGGACCGCCTAGCCGGTCTCTCCAATGTTGCCGCGCGAGCAGGGATACCTCTCTAGTGACATCGCTGGATGTCGGGGACCCCCAAAAGGGAGGCTGGGGGGACCACGTGTCAAGCAGAGATCCTCCTCGATAGTTCGAGAAGGGGGTCGTGGCTAGGGGAAGAGCGTGCCCCACCACAGAGGATAAAAGCCGGTCTCCCAGTGAGACCGGTTGCTGTTGTGATCCTCAATACTCTACGTTCTACGCCTAAATCCGAAGACAAGTCACCAACACGGGACCTGGACCCAAGCTGGGATCCCGTCCATCGTAGCTACTCCCAGTGTAGTTAGTGTAGTTAGCCTGGTGGACCACCACCATAGGTTACTATCTGGTAAAGAGGCAGTTACCCCTTTGTGTTAGTGTGTTGGTATTAATAAATGTGTTGCCTCCAAACAGGGTGTCTGAGTCTCCGTTTGAGCCCACTACAACTGGTGTCAGAAGTGGCCAAACGCTTTTAGTTAACTAACTCTAGATAATGGATACAAGAAGGAAGGTATGTATCAGGACATCGGGGATGACAACCCCGGAGGAGAGAGGCAAGGTGCCACCGACGGAGCTGCAAGCCGTCCAGCCGTACAACGGCTCACCACCGTCGGGGAGGGTGTTCCGGGCAGCACACTCCCGCCTCGCTGAGCTTCTCCACGCTACGGCGTCCATTATCACCGAGATCCACCGTGGGGATTCACTGGCGGAGGAAAGAGACATGGAGCCGCGCAGAGCGGCAATTCCTGCCGAAGTTTTCCGGGGTTCCCGCCGAAATTTCCGCAATTCCCGCTGAAACTCTTCGCCAACCGGGAGCCTCCGCAGTTCCCGCCCAAGATTCCCGCCAATCAGGAGCCTCCACGGCACAGCCCACGCATTCGGCCGCCATGTTGTGTTGGAGCGGAGCTGAGTTCCCGCCTAAACCGAAGCTGCACTGCGATCGCCTGTGCACACTCCATTTCTTCAACGTCGCCTGCCCGTCCTCAAATAATTTTCAGCCGCGGGAGGCGACTGGGCGGCCTTCCAGCGGCGCTTCCTCTCCAAAAGCGAGATGGCGGGGAGAACGGAGACAGAGGCGCTGAGGGTGCTTCCCGCCGCCCTGGTCGACGACGCCCTGGCAGCCTTTGTCACCATCCTGCTGGGGGACAGGTCCACGCTGCAGCAGGCGTTAAAGCAGATGGCGGCGATCTATGGACCACCGTCCAAACAAGACCTCCATATCGTCATTCAAGCCATCGACGATGATGACTTGTGTTTGCTCAAAGTTGCCAGGTGCATTCAAGCTCACCTGCTCTTGCAGCGACACAAGGGGTTTGGGGTGTGTGCCGCGCCTTGTGAGGCGCGGCACACACCTGGAGTCACAGAGCCGGCTCAAGCCTGCGCATCGACTCAGAGCGGAGGTTGAAGAGGGGATGGCATGGTGCGATGGGACGACATCACCTCGTCCGGGGCGTGTCCGTGCCAGGTACTTCAACTGCAGCCTGCCGGGACACGTCTCGGCGGGTTGCCTTGTGCCACGGCGGTGCCTCTCCGGACCACCGCCATCGTCCACTCGCCGACTGGCCACTCCGACTGGGTCAGTGGTCGGAGCTGGCCCATAGATGGGTTGCCGCGACCGCTGATTCGTCTGTTGTTGTTGGTTCAATCAAGGTGGTCGACATTAGGATGATCGTCGACACTGGAGTGTCGGCGACCATAATTTGAGCTAATCTATAACATTTGTCCCACTAAATTCCGTGCCCTATGCCCCGTTGATGTTCCTTGCTTCGCCGCAAACGGCGGCTCATTGGGCATCATTGGTAAATTATCTGCACAGGTGTGTATTGGTGATGTTAAATTAACACGACCGGTTCTCGTATCGACGTCCCTTGCGGTTCCATGCTTGCTCGGGACTGATTTCTAGGGTAAAATGCCGGTCAAAATTCTCATTGACCAAGGATGCATTGAATTGCTGTCGGGCCGTCATGGCATTTTTACCGTCTTTCGCTCGGGTGTGTACGGCCAACGCCACTGTGCAAGCACTGGCGTCTAAGACAGTCCGTGTTCCCCCTGACGCACAAATGTTGATCCCCTTATGCTTGCACAAGCCATTAGAGCGGACGGTGACTGTGGGAGGGATCCTCTTGGGACCCTCCAATAAGGACACGAAGGGATTGACATTAGTTGGAGTCCAGACTCTGGTGTCAAACGACCAGGAACCCTTCATCCAGGTTCTCAACGCTGGGGAAATTTGACATCGGCCGTACTACACTTTTGAGCCACCATATCGATACGGGCGATGCCGCTCCCATCCGGCAGAACCCTTACCAGCCGAGTCCTGCTGAGAAGGAGCATGTTCGGCTAGCGGTTGATGAGATGCTCGCCGCAAACATAATTTCACTGTCCACCAGCCCGTGGGGAGCCCCTATCATTCTTGTTAAAAAGCATGATGGTAGCTTGCGCTTCTGTGTCGATTTTCGCAAGCTCAACAAGATATCTGTATTCTTAGGTTTTTTCGGTAAAGTCACGTAAGTAAAATTTTTTTAAAATTAATAAAAGTAAAAATACAATTTATCATTTTTTTTTATTAATAAAAAAAAAATTACCTTCGTGACTTTACCGAAAAAACCTAAGAATATGAATCCTTTCAGTCACGAAAGCTTCAAATCTAGAATTAAGATATCTGTAGCTGATGCTTTTCCTCTCCCTCAGTTGGACGATTTTCTGGACGCCTTAGCGGGCACCCACTACTTCTCTACCCTTGATCTCCTGTCCGGATTTTGGAAGTTGCCACTGGACGAAGCCTCTAGGCCCAAAACAGCATTTTTTACCTATTTGACTTTACCGAAAAAACCAAAGAGTATGGATACTTGCCGTCACGAAAACTTCAAATCTAGAACAAAATCAGCCTTTCGTACACCTCAGGGCCTATTCAAGTTAAATCGGCTTTCAATGGGGCTCCACTCCACGCCGGCTACGTTCCAACGATTGATGGAGATGGTCCTAGCTGGACTTCAGTGGGACTCATGCTTAATATATCTCGACGATGTTATCGTCTTTAGCCGTATGTTCAAAGAACACCTTGCTCGGTTACATGCTGTCTTTCTCGAAATGCGTGCGGCCAATATTACATTTAAGCCACAAAAGTGTCACCTCCTTCAAAAATCCTTCCGGTATCTCGGTCATATTGTCAGTAAATCGGGAATTGCGACGGACCCCAACAAAACCGCTTGTGTTCGGACATGGCCGACCCCCACGTCGGTGGGGGAGGTGCGGAGTTTTATAGGCTTCGCGTCTTATTATCGACGTTTTGTCGCCGGGTTCGCTACCATCACAAAACCCCTCCACACCTTGATGGCCAAGAGTCAGAAGTTTCATTGGGGGAACGCAGAGGAGGCTGTATTTGTTGCGTTCCGCGATGCCTTGGTGAATGCCCCTCCGCTTTGCTCCTGCCACGGCTGCTCCTACCACAGCCTGCCACTGGTTCTTAATGTTCTGCAGATGTAGATGCCATCACCGCTATATTTTGCGTGGCGGTTGAACTTACGACTCTCGGTCCGAACAGGCAACTGGACATACGGGACCAGGTTTGTTCGTATCTCTGAAAGTTCGCAAGTCGAATGTTCGTAAGTATAGGAGTCCCTGTATGTTGAACTTCTCTCGCACCTTACATAGCCAAAACCGTGCGAAACTAAACACACAGACACACACAAAGCAGTTATCAAGAAATGAGTGTGCTAATCTTGATGATTTAAAAATGCATAAGCAACAGGCAGGGGCTTCCTCGTGTCGACAGGAGGAGCGTTCCAGATGGCCGCAGAAGCACAGATGAATGCGCGCGTGATGAGATGACCACGGTTTTTGTTCAATCGCTGATGAGATGGCCACGGTCTTTGTTCAATCGGTATCGCCAAAATCCGCTGCTGCTGCGACGATTCTAATTACGACGATTAATAACCAAACAACGTCAAGGGAGGAGACCGGTGGCTTAATCCGTCGCTCGATCTTTTCCGAATGAAAATATTTACCGCCGCGCAAAGTTCGCCCTCTCTCTGCGAGTCGATTACAAATTAACAAATATCCAACATCGTGTCGCGTGTCGCGTGCGGCGAGAAGCTCGCGGGCGGTAAAAATGCACCCCCC
>JAAXLI020001278.1:122469-142197 GCA_014621495.2 Entosphenus tridentatus | reverse complement strand
TATGATTACACCAGTGCATACTGACTGTGGTGGTACCTGCTATAACAACAGTGCATACTGACTGTGGTGGTACATGCTATGATCACAGCAGTGCATACTGACTGTGGTGGTACATGCTATGATCACAGCAGTGCATATTGTGGTCCTACCTGCTATGATTACAGCAGTGCATATTGTGGTGGTACCTGTTATGTCTACAGCAGTGCATACTGCCTGTGGTGGCACCTGCTATGATTACAACAGTGCATACTGTGTTGGTACGTGCTATGATTATAGCAGTGCATACTGACTGGTGGTACCTGCTATGATTACAGCAGTGGATATTGACTGTGGTGGTATCCTATGACTACAGCTGTGCATACTGACTGTGGTGGTACCTGCTTTCACGACAGCAGTGCATACTGACTGGTGGTTCCTGCTATGAGTACAGCGGTGCATACTGACTGTGGTGGTACCTGCTATGACTACAGCAATGCATACTGACTGTGGTGGTACCTGTTATGATTACAGCAGTGCATATTGTGGTACCTGCAATGATTACAGCAGTGCATACTGCTGTGGTGATACCTGCTATGATTACAGCAGTGCATACTGCTGTGGTGGTACCTGCTATGGTTAAAGCAGTGCATACTGACTGTGGTGGTACCTGCTATGATTACAGCAGTGCATACTGCTGTGGTGGTACCTGCTATGATTACAGCAGTGCATACTGACTGGTGGTGGCTGCTATGATTACATCAGTGCATACTGACTGTGGTGGTACCTGCTATGATAGCAGTGCATCCTGACTGTGGTGCTACATGCTATGATCACAGCAGTGCATACTGACTGTGGTGGTACATGCTATGATCACAGCAGTACATACTGCTGTGGTGGTACCTGCTATGATTACAGCAGTGCATATTGTGGTGGTACCTGTTATGTCTACAGCAGTGCATACTGCCAGTGGTGGCACCTGCTATGACTACAGCAGTGCATACCTACTTTGGTGGTACCTGCTTTCACTACAGCAGTGCATACTGACTGTGGTGGCACCTGCTATGATTACAACAGTGCATACTGTGGTGGAACCTGCTTTCACGACAGCAGTGCATACTGTGGTGGTACGTGCTATTATAGCAGTGCATACTGACTGGTGGTACCTGCTATGATTACAGCTGTGCATACTGACTGTGGTGGTTCCTGCTATGATTACAGCGGTGCATACTGACTGGTGGTACCTGCTATGACTACAGCAGTGCATACTGACTGTGGTGGTACCTGCTATGATTACAGCAGTGCATACTGCTATGGTGGTACATGTTTTGACTACAGCAGTGCATACTGACTGTGGTGGTACCTGCTATGATTACAGCAGTGCGTACTGCTGTGGTGGTACCTGCTATTACAGCAGTGCATACTGCTGTGGTGGTTACCTGCTATGATTACAGCAGTACATATTGTGGTGGTACCTGCTATGATTACAGCAGTGCATACTGACTATGGTGGTACCTGCTATGATTACAGCAGTGCATACTGCAGTGGTGGTACCTGCTATTACAGCAGTGCATACTGCTGTGGTGGTACCTGTTATGATTACAGCAGTACATATTGTGGTGGTAGCTGCTATGATTACAGCAGTGCTTACTGACTGTGGTGGTACCTGCTATGATTACAGCAGTGCATACTGACTGTGGTAGTACCTGCTATCACGACAGCAGTGCATATTGACTGTGGTGCTACCTGCTATTACAGAAGTGCATACTGCTGTGGTGGTACCTGCTATGATCCCAGCAGTGCATACTGACTGTGGTGGTAGCTGCTATGATTACATCAGTGCATGCTGATTGTGGTGGTACCTGCTATGATAACATCAGTCCATCCTGACTGTGGTGGTACATGCTATGATCACAGCAGTGCATACTCACTGTGGTGGTACATGCTATGATCACAGCAGTACATACTGCTGTGGTGGTACCTGCTATGATTACAGCAGTGCATATTGTGGTGGTACCTGTTATGTCTACAGAAGTGCATACTGACTGTGGTGGCACCTGTTATGACTATAGCAGTGCATACTGCCAGTGGTGGCACCTGCTATGACTACAGCAGTGCATACCGACTTTGGTGGTACCTGCTTTCACTACAGCAGTGCATACTGACTGTGGTGGCACCTGCTATGATTACAACAGCGCATACTGTGGTGGAACCTGCTTTCACGACAGCAGTGCATACTGTGGTGGTACGTGCTATGATTATAGCAGTGCATACTGACTGGTGGTACCTTCTATGATTACAGCTGTGCATACTGACTGTGGTTGTTCCTGCTATGATTTCAGCAGTGCATACTGACTGTGGTGGTACCTGCTATGATTACAGCAGTGCATACTGCTGTGGTGGTACCTGCTATTACAGCAGTGCATACTGCTGTGGTGGTACCTACTATGATTAAAAGCAGTACATATTGTGGTGGTACCTGCTATGATTACAGCAGCGCATACTGGCTGTGGTGGTACTTGCTATGATTACAGCAGTGCATACTGCAGTGGTGGTACCTGCTATTACAGCAGTGCATACTGCTGTGGTGGTAGCTGCTATGATTACAGCAGTGGAAACAGCTGTTGTGGTACCTGCTATGATTACAGCAGTGCATACTGACTGTGGTGGTACCTGCTATGATTACAGCAGTGCGTACTGACTGTAGTGGTACCTGCTATGATAACAGCAGTGCATGCTGACTGTGATGATACCTGCTATGATTATAGCAGTGCATACTGACTGTGGTGGTACCTGCTATGATCCCAGCAGTGCATACTGCTGTGGTGGTACATGCTATGATCACAGCAGTTCATACTGCTGTGGTGGTACATGCTATGATCACAGCAGTGCATACTGCTGTGGTGGTACCTGCTATGATTACAGCAGTGCATATCGTGGTCCTACCTGCTATGATTACAGCAGTGCATATTGTGGTGGTACCTGATATGTCTACAGCAGTGCATACTGACTGTGGTGGCACCTGTTATGACTACAGCAGTGCATACTGCCAGTAGTGGCACCTGCTATGATTACAACAGTGCATACTGTGGTGGAACCTGCTTTCACAACAGCAGTGCATACTGTGGTGGTACGTGCTATGATTTTAGCAGTGCATACTGACTGGTGGTACCTGCTATGATTACAGCAGTGGATACTGACTGTGATGGTATCCTATGACTACAGCTGTGCATACTGACTGTGGTGGTACCTGCTTTCACGACAGTGCATACTGACTGCGGTGGTTCCTGCTATGTGTACAGCGGTGCATACTGACTGTGGTGGTACCTGCTATGACTACAGCAGTGCATACTGACTGTGGTGGTACCTGTTATGATTACAGCAGTGCATATTGTGGTGATACCTGCAATGATTACAGCAGTGCATACTGCTGTGTTGATACCTGCTATGATTACAGCAGTGCATTCTGCTCTGGTGGTACCTGCTATGATAACAGCAGTGCATACTGACTGTGGTGGTACCTGCTATGTTCACAGCAGTGCATACTGACTGGTGGTACATGCTATGATCACATCAGTGCATACTGCTGTGGTGGTATCTGCTATGATTACAGCAGTGCATATTGTGGTCCTACCTGCTATGATTACAGCAGTGCATATTGTGGTGGTACCTGCTATGATGACAGCAGTACATACTGTGGTGGTACCTGCTATAATGACAGCAGCACATACTGTGGTGGTACCTGGTATGATGACAGCAGTACATACTGTGGTGGTGGTACCTGCTATAATGACAGCAGTACATACTGTGGTGGTGGTACCTGCCATGATGACAGCAGTACATACTGTGGTGGTGGTGGTACTTGCTATGACAGCAGTATATTCTGTGGTGGTGATACCTGCTATGATGACAGCAGTACATACTGTAGTGGTACCTGCTATGATGACAGCAGTACATACTGTGGTGATACCTGCTATGATGACAGCAGTACATACCGAATGTGGTGGTACCTGGTATGATGCCAGCAGTATATACCGACTGTGGTAGTAACTGCTATGATGACAGCAGTACATACTGTGGTGGTGGTGGTGCCTGCTAGGATGACAGCAGTACATACTGTGGTGGTACCTGCTATGATAGCAGTACATACTGAGTGTGGTGGTACCTCCTATGACAGCAGTACATACCGACTGTGGTGGTACCTGGTATGATGACAGCAGTACATACCGACTGTGGTGGTACCTGGTATGATGACAGCAGTACATACCGACTGTGGTGGTACCTGCTATGATCACAGCAGTACATACTGTGGTGGTGGTACCTGCTATGATGACAGCAATACATACCGAGTGTGGTGGTACCTGCTATGATGACAGCAGTACATACCGAATGTGGTGGTACCTGCTATGATCACAGCAGTACATACCGAGTGTGGTGGTACCTGCTATGATGACAGCAGTACATACTGTGGTGGCACCTGCTATGATGAAAGCAATACATACTGTGGTGGTGGTACCTGCTATTACAGCAGTGCATACTGCTGTGGTGGTACCTGCTATGATTACAGCAGTGCATACTGACTGTGGTGGTACTTGCTACTTTTCTTAATAACCAGGCTACAGTCTGCATTATAGACTGCCAGTACACTCACCCAGCTTAATAACTATTTGTGCAGTCTACATTATAGACTGCCAGTACACTCACTCAGCTTAATAACCACGCTACAGTCTACATTATAGACTGCCAGTACACTCACCCAGCTTAATAACCAGGCTACAGTCTGCATTATAGACTGCCAGTACACTCACCCAGCTTAAGAACCAGGCTACAATCTACATCATAGACTGCCAATACGTTCACCAGCTTAATAACCAAGCTACAGTCTACATTATAGGCTGCCAGTACACTCACCCAGCTTAATAACAATTTCTATTGTCTGCATTATAGACTGCCAGTACACTCACCCAGCTTAATAAGTTTCTACTGTCTGCATTATAGACTGCCAGTACACTCACTCAGCTTAATAACCACGCTACAGTCTACATTATAGACTGCCAGTACACTCACCCAGCTTAATAACCACGCTACAGTCTACATTATAGACTGCCAGTACACTGACCCAGCTTAATAACGATTTGTACAGTCTACATTTAAAGAATCGAATCTTGGCGCTCTTGGGTTTCATTTTAATTCATGAGTTTTCTTTTCATTTGTATATGTTATGCTTTCAAGTTTTCAGAAGTTTTTTTAAATCTATTTTTCCCCCGGTCAACGCCGGGTATTTCCTGTTCGTAGCAGTTTATATCAACTCTATAACCAACTTATATTAAACGGGAATAGGGCGATTCTAAAGTAATCTACAACCTTAGATTCCTTTGCGTGATTCCAAAGAATCGATTCTTGGCGCGCTTGGGTTTAATTTTTTATGACAGAGTTTTATTTTCATTAGTATGTTATGTTTTAAACTTTTCAGAAGATTTTCAATGTATTTTTCCCCCGGGCAACGCTGGGTATATCGACTCTAGAACACAAAATCCTCACCTGACAAGAGTGGCGCGTCGAGGCCTAGTACCGTGCAGAGCCTCCGGCCTCACCTAGATTTCCCAGCCGGGCGAGGCTGGGGGCTGGGCCGCTACCCGCCCCCCCCCCGCGCTAGAATAATACTGTCTAATCGCTATAATTTTATTATCTACCGACCCTATAATAGTAATTGCACACATTGAGGTGGGGGGGGGGGGAGAGAAGAGGACGTGAAACTTTGATGAATTTACCTCAGCGTCACGTGTTAATGCGTGTGCATATTTTTTACGCGAGTGAGAAATGGCGTCCACCCTGCAGCGACGGCGTGCTGCCCATTGCCAGGGGCAACCCTTGGTCAGCGTCTCGTGCATGCTCAACGGCTTTCTAAATAAATAAAGAAAAATCGCACTAAATGGATAATTAAACCGCTTTAAAGTTTAGAGACGAAAAAACGGAAATGCCTATTCCCACCGCGGGGCTCGGGGCATGCCTCCCGGCAAAAAAAATTATCGGTAAACCCCACGGTCCGAGAGCCAAATCCCCCGCAAGCGAGCGTACGCAGACAGACAGACGGACAAAAATGCCTTTTATAGGTTAGACTAGCGGTTAGTACCCGGCGTTGCTCGGGCAAAAAAGGCAGACACATGTAGTTACACACGCAAATCCATTGATACACACACATAGAGTTACACGCACAAATGGACTCACACATACATACATAGACTGAACAACAACCGCCATTGGCCACTACGTGGCGGTGACGTCACCACGACGCTTGCGCCAGGTTATGTGCACGTTGAGGCCACGTGAAGTCTCGAACGCCTGCTGGCAGGATGTCACGGGGCAAACCCAGGTGCCACGGGTCGACTGACTGAGATGACTGTTGTTGGAGGGCGACTGCCTCCAACTGCCCAGTAGCGTCCTTCAGGAGTCTCCTCCACAGAGGCCGATCTTGACACGGCTGGTACCCGTCATCGGCAAGTCGACTCAGCTCCACGTCCTCCTGTACCACATCACTCCATGTCTTCTCTAGCCCGGGCCAGGCCGTTTAGCCCTCTAGATCCGGCCGAACAAAAGATGTTTAGGCATGCGGTGTCTGGCCATGCGGACTACATGACTCAGGCAATGCAGCCTTACCTGGCAGAGGAGCTCACCGATGGGACTTTGTCCACATCTTTCAAGGATTTGTAAGCTTCTCACACAATGCAGCCTGGTTAATCCAGGATGGATCGTAGGCAGGCCATCCTAAATGTTTCTAACCAGCGAAGATGTTCCATTAGGGAGGCGCAAGCGTAGAGAAGGGAGGGAATGATCGTGGCCGAGAAGACCTGAAGCTTCGTGCGGAGTGATAGACCAGGTAGCTTCCACACAGTTTTACACAACCAATGAAAAGATAATGCGGCTCGACTGATTCGGAGTGAGACCTCTGGTGTTAAACCGGAGCCGGTCATTAGCACACTGGCAATGTATGGGAAACGCTCCACTGTCTCCATAACTGCCCCATCACCAATTGGGAGTTGTGGGGGTGGAGTGTCCGATGGTAGAAAATACCCAGGCAGGTGCTTAGTTTTGGTGCGGCTGATGGTAAGGTCCCACCTCTTGGTGGCAAGCTCCAGGTTCAGCAGCAGCACTTCGAACTCCTCCTCCGAGTGAGCAGCAATTAGCAGATCATCAGCATACATAACGTGGTTGAGCAATAGGGAGCCATCCCTTGACCGCACCCGGGCATCGATCAGCCTCCCATTGTATCTGTACCAGATGGAAATTCTAGCGGTACAGCCATTGAAGGCTTGACGAACTACGTGGTCCAAATATATGTAAAATAATGTGGGAGCCAGAGGACATCCCTGTTGCACCCCAAGGTGTACAGGGAATGGCTCTGGCTCACGGCCACGTAGTTTGACGCGGGGCCGCTCACCATCATGAAGGTCCTTAAGGATGGTGAGCAGTGGGTGAGGGACTCGGAAAGCACGAAGAACAAGCCAGAGGCCAAACCTACTGATGGTATCATAAGCCTTGAGCAGGTCAATAAAGCACACACATGGACTAAGACGTACACATGGGTCTACAGACACGCAAAGAAATGGACTTACACTGACTAATATGGAGGCATGCACACACAGCAACTAACACACACGCACATGGACTCAGACACACACACACATATGGACTCACACACACATAGACATGCACTTGAGTTACACACATATATCGACGTACACACATACAGCGACTCACACACACACACTGACTGGCACACAGCAATACGTGTGTAATAAATCTTCTCGAGACGGCTCTTGGAATCTGTCCTTTATTTTCCACTTCCACAGTTTACACTCACACTCCCCGTTGCTGGCAGGCAACGGGAAGCGGGCAGACAGTCAGCTAAGTCGCACGCCACGTGGCACCCAGAGCCCCGTACGTGCGTGGCTCCTGCTCTCTTCGTTCCCAGGTCTGCTCCCGACTCCTCCGCCTCTCCCCCTTTTAACCCCTGGGTCACGTGCTACCCCTAAGCCAATCCTCAGTAGTCAGCGTGGAACATTCCAGATCATTCTCCGTCAACTACCGGGACCACGCCTCTGATCCGGCTTCCCATTAGCTGAGGCCGAGATCGGCCAAGCCAATCACCTTAGCTAGCATGCCTTGATCACGCTGAGGCCATGCTCCCGGGCTCTCCCCTCATTGGCTACAAAGCGGGACCGGCAGCCAATCACCACGTGAGCCCTACATGGCTCTCATTACACGTGGACTAAAACACACATTGACGTAAACACACATATGTACTTACGCACACACATATAGACTAAGACACACACACATGAACTTACACATATATGGACTGACACACACATAGGCCTACACACACATACACATATGGACTGTGACACACAGATATCTACTTTAGATACACAGACATGGATTAACACACATATGGACTCACAGACGCATTGACTTACACACACACATCGAGTGACACACACATGTATAGACTTACACACACATGTGGACTAACACACACACATATGGACTGACATACACATCGACGTACATGCACACAGATCGACTGACACACACACATAGACTAACACACACACATAAACACTTTGACGTTGTTCGTTCGAAAAAGACACCCACATGGAGTTAAAGACACGCATGGCTCTACACGCACACACATATGGACTCAAAGACACACACATGGACTCACACACACACACATCGACGGGCACAGCAATCCCCGATGATGGCACAGCTATCAGTATCGCAGTACTACGTATGAGTAAATAGCGTGACGTGAGTGATGGAAACAATAGAAATGCATTTAAGAAATAATCAGAAATCACAGACTGGCAGTAGACTGTGGCAGCGTTATAAAAGCGCAGCAAAAAAGTGCAAATTAAGCAACCCAAAAATCTAAAAAGAGTTTTGTGTACACAAACATAATTTTTGTAACATGTGAACTTGTTTCATAATGGTAAACAATGAACTTGAGTTGTTATCTTCACAAAAACATAATTAGTGTAACATCTGTGAACTTGTTTCATAATGTTGAACAATGAAGCTGAGTTGTTATCTACACATAAACATTATTATTGTAATGTTTGTCAACTAATGTGTGTTAACAATAGTAAATAATGGACTTGAGTTGTTAGCGTAAGAAGCAAGGAACTTTGTACTTACCATAGCCATGTTGAGGCCTTGTGCCATGCTTAGTCCCCGTCCTGGTCTACATTGGCGAGGCGGCGGCGTTGGCACATTGCCAGGCTAGGGGCTGGGCCGCTACCCCCCCCCTCCGCAGCATCCCCCGCCCGTGCAAGAATAATGCTATGTAAGCTCTAAAATATAATTATCTACGGAGTCTGTACTATAAACTGGACGCATCGTGTTAGGGGGGGCGAAGAGGACATGACACTGTGAAGAAATATCCGCAGCGTGATGTGTGTATGTGTTGGCTGTAAAACGCGTAAAAGAAAATGTCCCCGTAAGCTCGAGTGAACGCACAGCACTTGTTAGGGTCCGTCCCCCCCACGCAATTGTCGTCAGTTGGTACGGTCGACGTCGATCAATAAGTAAATAATGAATAATAGAAACGGCACAAATGTGTTAATTAAACTAATTTAAAGTTTACGGATGGGAAAACGGAATATCCTATTCCCACCGCGGGGCTTAGGGCATGCCGCCTGTCAAACAAATTACTACGTACAGCCCACCGTCCGAGAGCCAAATCCCCCGCAAGCGCGAGCGCGCAGAGACTTTTATATATAAGAAGATAAGATTTATTTATTTATAGTCATTTTTATTGTTTAGGATCGTTTTCTGTATGGTTTATTACATGTTTCAATTGTTTAATTTCCAGTTAATTTGGCATAGAGACAGTACTTATTTCAATTGTGATGTCTATTTTTGGTTGCCGTGTACTTTACCCCATTATTTAGGGAAGGCTTAATGATTGAATATCGCGGTTTTGGCTTTCGCCGCACTATCCAAGAACGTAACCCCCGAGATGTTCGAGGATCTCCTGTACAACAAACATCGAACTCGTTGTCCCAGTGGCTGGCATTCGTCTCCATTTTAAGTAGAACTAATACGAGTCACCTGGCTCATTAAGTGCATGTGCTGCTGATGGATATTTTTGTGCTGTCTATAGCTTCTAAGCAACTGCACAGGAAGTGCCAAAAGCTTCAAGTTCAAGTTCATTTATTAGGTATAGCCCTGTGAGCCATTCAGCTCTTGAATCGGGTGCAACCGCAACAAACAAAAAACAAAAACATGAACAAAAAACATCTTAAAGTGAATATGTGACTAAGTGCAAACAGAAAATCCAAGAAAAGACAGCAAAAATATTGCAGAAAAAACACCGTACACCAACGCTGTGTGCAAAAATCCCAGTGGGATGCAAGTCAAACAACAACAACCACAAGACAGCTTAGATTAAGGCCATCAGTCTAACTCTGTACTACAACAAACAAACATGGCTAAACCAATACACTTTTCGAAATCACCAAAATAAAGCCATGAAAGCAATGAAAAAGCCATCATAGGAACTGTGATGGAATTTTCACAATAAATGGCATAAACAACATGTACTACCAAAACCCTGCAGCCATAGCTGGCTGCATGAGTCACTCCACAACAGCAGGAGCATCAATCGGAGTATTGTAATTTTTCAATGCACCTTTAAGATCAGCACACTAAATCAAAACACAGGTCATACTTTGTAGCGATTATCCGGAGTGAAACATTTTATTTTAGGCCACTGAATAGCACTGGCAGCTAGGGGTGTACAACTCCTCTAGAGCAGTTTTGAGTGAAGATCTCATAGGTAGTGACTCAAGTTTAAATTTATTGGCAACAGCATTCCAGACCCTGGGGGCATCAATAGCAAAGGCCCTTCCTCCAGTATATGTACGGCAATAGGGAATATTAAGCTGGTAAATGAGTGTAGACCTTAGGTCAAATTTGTTCTTTGAAACAGAGATGAGATCCAGCAGGTAATCTGCAGATTTTTTTGCAAGTTCATCATGAATAAATAAGATCTGGTGCACAAGCCGTCGAACATTCAGAGATGTTAAGTTTGACCCAATGTAGAGATCACAGTGGTGAGTCCTATATGGGCAGTTCAATGCAAATCTTAAGGCCGAGTGATACATTGAGTCAAGCTTCTTCAGTACAGTACTTGGGGCTGATTTATACACAATGTCACAGTAATCAAGTAGAGGCAGTATGGTAGCTTTAATCAATTCCAAACGGAATATAGGGGGGAAGCAGTGCTTGTGTCGATATAGAAAACCAATTTTAAATGTTGTCTTTTTCCCAATATAATCAATGTGATCTTCAAAATTCAGTTTTGAATCCAGGATGACCCCAAGATACTTATAGATCTTGACTTGCTCTATTTGATCATTATTTAAGGAATGTAATTGGGGAAAAATAACTTCCCGCTTTAGTCCTGGTGAGAAGCATAGCACCTTGGTTTTGGCAGGATTTAGAACTAGTTTAAGAGCAACTAGCTGATGTTGTAGTTTGTTGAAATCACTCTGGAGCTTAGCAATCACGTCATCCGGAGAGCGGCCAGCAGTAATTAGTACCGTGTCATCTGCAAAAAGATTTACCCTGGAATAATCCAGTTCAGTGCCCAAGTCATTTACATAAAGAGAGAACAAGAGGGGGCCGAGAATGGAACCCTGTGGAACCCCTTTTGTTTTCTTAACACTGTTTGACCTCCAACCATCTGTGAATACAGTTTGGGTGCGAGAAAAGAGGTAATTGTTTAACCATTTTACTGTGTTTTCGGAAAAACCGAGGCAACTTATTTTACTAAGCAGGATGTTGTGGTCTACTGTATCAAAAGCTTTGGACAAGTCAAGAAAAAGACAGGCGCAGTACTGCTTATTATCAAGGCTACTGTAAATGTGATTCAGAGAGTCTAATGCAGCAGATGTGGTGCTGTATTTTTTTCGGAACCCAGATTGTTTTAGATGTAATAGATTGTTGGCGGACAGGAAACTGCTAATTTGGTAGTTCAATAATTTTTCAAAAATTTTCATCAACGGGGACAAAATTGAGATAGGTCGGTAGTTATTTGGATCATCTTTAGGGCCCCCTTTGTGAAGTGGACGAACATAGGAATGTTTCCAATCTAGAGGAACTGATGCTTCTTTGATGGACAGGTTGAAAATATGGGCTATAGGTTTGTATATTAGGTGACCAACACTTAGTAGAGCAAAGACGGGAATACTATCTGCTCCGGTAGAGGAGGACCCTTTGAGGTAGGACAGTTGTTTCAGAACATTACTTTCGTGGATTGGCTGAAAACTAAATTCGCTTAATGTTTGGATAGGGGTGTAGGAATTTGCATGAGCAGGGGTGACTCCCAATACATTATCAAATAGGGTACCAGCTTCAGAAAAATGAAGGTTAAAATTGTCAACTATTTTTTGTGGATCTGAAAAATATTCCCCATTTCGGTTAAGCTGAACGGGCAGATTATCTGTTTTGGATGCCTTTTCGATACATTTGATTTTTTTCCAGAAAATCCTGGCATTTCCATGAGATTCAAGGAGAGTGGAAGAGAAGTAGTCATTTTTTGCATGCCGTATTTTTTTGACGCATCTATTCCTTAAAATCCTGTATTCTAGCCAGTCATTGACCAAATTACTTTTCTGAGCACATGCCCAAGCCTTGTCCCTAGTTTTCATGAGCTTTGTAATCAAAGGATCAAACCATGGTGGACGGTTGCCTTTAGTTTTAAATCTAACCAACGGAGCATGTTTGTTAAGAATTTGGAGAAACGTGTACTTGAAGGTCTCCCAAGCCGTAGTCAGGTTTGGAATATCACAGACCTTGTCAATATCCGAGTGAAGCACATCATTAGTAAATGCCTGAGTGCTGAAGTGTCTCATGGAGTGCTTCTCAACCAATTTAGGGGGGGCTTTGGGTCTGGCTGATGATCTCACCCCAAAAATGAAGGAGTGATCACTAAGGTTATTACCTAGAACACCAGTCAGTGCGAAATTGTGAGGGGCATTTGTCAATAGGACGTCAAGCAGAGATGACTGTCCCGGATTTTGTAGGTTGGGTCTTGTGGGGACATTTATTAATTGAAACAGGTTAAATTCATCTGCAAAATTTGTGGCCACGGCCGGCGGGTTTAGCCAATTCCAATTTAGATCACCCACTAAAACTATTTCACCTTTAGGGAGGCCTCCAAGAAGCTCTCTCAGTGCAGATGCAGCTTCAACATCCTTCCCACTAGGCGGTCTATAGCAGCACACTACCAATATGTGTTGATTATTAGGGAGAGTTATTCTGAGAGCCAGACCTTCAAAGCAACATTTTTTAAACAAGGAGTGAGCTGGTGAACATGCAATAGTATTACGAACATAGATGGCAATTCCACCTCCTTTAGATCCTCGGTCAAGCCGAAAAAGGTTGTAGTTGTCAATCGTAATCTGCAAGTCATTGACGGCAGGAGTGAGAAATGTTTCTGTTAGGCAAAATATGTCCGGGTCAGGATTTGCTACTTCTAGTTTTAGTTGACTTAATTTAATCAAAAGCCCTCTGATGTTGACATGTAGAACACCAACACCTTTTCTGCCAGAAAAATCTACAGAATTATATGAGTTCTTTACATTTGGGCCAGTATGAAGCTCAATACCACCCAGAAATAAGAAAAGTAGAATTAATAGTTTGCACAGGTATTTTCTGTGAAAGGATGAAGAGCGACGAACCTTGGACGAATAGCAGCAGCTCGCAGATGGTGTTATTTTTAAGAGCAGAATGAAGTTTGGAAGGAGTGCTGGTGAAGTAATGGGACAAAGATAGGGTTTAAAAGGATACAATGATGGAGTGTAGAAGTGTCTATAAGTTGTTTCATTAGCAGGTGTAGTGGCAAATTTAGCAATAAGTATTGACGCGAAGTAACGCGGGTAGCCGTTTGTAGAGTTGAGTGTGGCACTAGATATGGCCGGGAGGGACAGTAGTAAGATACACAGCAGGTGAATTGACATCTTTAAAACACTAAATTTAAACACACACACAGCTCACTCACACGCAGCTCACCCTCACCCACTCTCACGCACAGCCCACACCCATGCAGCACAACGCACACGCGGCCGCACACGCCGCCGCCATCTTGCTGGTGTTGTTGCAGCTGCTGTTGTTGTTGCAGCTGCTGTTGTTGTTGCAGCTGCTGCTGTTGTTGAAGCTGCTGCTGTTGTTGTTGCAGCTGCTGCTGTTGTTGTTGCAGCTGCTGTTGTTGTTGCAGCTGCTGTTGTTGTTGCAGCTGCTCTGTAAACGTGGGCACGTCTCCTGGATCAACCTCGACCGATCATCTTCCGGAAGTGGCGCGCGAGTTGTCAACAACAACAAAGTCGTGGGGGGGGGGGGGGCGGTTGTTTGTTTGTTCGACTTCTTCTAGATTTGAAGCTTTCGTGACTGCAAGGATTCATACTCTTAGTTCTTTCGGTAAAGTCACGTAGGTAAAAAATGAAATTAAAATTAAAAAACAATACAATCACGTTTCGGAGGCAACACAAGTCTCCGTCATCAGGTGGGACCGTCACAGCCAGATTTGCTGCATCTGGGACCGTCACAGCCAGATTTGCTGCATCTTGATGCAGCAAATCATATCACCATTGTTTGAAATATTTGCGCCGTTACAAATGCAAGTGCCCTTCACGTCCGCCAACTGCATTGTGATTGCTTTTTCTTCTATTTTTCAGCTCGGGAGAAGACGAGCTGCACCATTCAATAGTTTTGGACAAGTGCCCATGTTCACTTCTGCCTTGTTAGGATGCGCTACAATTATACATCTTTACTTTATTTACTCTCTCCAAAAGTTACGTGATTTAAGTGGTTTTACAACTCCACCGCTATTGATTGCTCTCATATGCACGAACTCGTCTACAAAATACAGAAATTAGTGGAAAATCTTAAATTATAAACAGATTACCGTAAACCACAACTAGGACTTGTAACACAATAAAAAATAAATAACGTAATCAGAGCACTTGTTCCCACAGGAGCATGCCAGTGCGCAATTTCCATCAAGACTTGGTAATGTAGTCGAGTAAATTCCAACAGTCATTCACCTGTGTAAAGGTGCACTGATTATGCTCTTTGCTTGGATAAGTCAATTAGTTTTTTGGAGTTTCACTTTAAATTCATGATCCCTTTAGTTGTGATTAAACATTTATACAGAACTCATCTTATATTTTAACCTATTACCCACTACGCTTATTATCCGTGGCACCTATAGCATCTGCAAAAAATGTTCTTACCCAAGCCCTTTTGTTCCTATTATCTGCAAAAGCTGCTTCCTATTGTAAATCATAATTGCTTCCTATTGCACCCCATATTATTCGTAGCTAAATGGAGTCATGGCAAATTCATACTTTTACCCGCAGTTTATCCGCAATGCTTTTAAATCTGTATGGAGCTACAAAGAAAACACAAATCTTGCACCAAAGCCCAGGTTTTTTTTTCTTAGAATAATTTTGCTCATGCATAGTATTCAATTTTGTAACGTCAGAGGTCATGATGTATTGTCAACTTCTGCTGCGCTTAAAAGACTGACCCCTCCCCAAACCCCCACACCGACTAAATCACGATGCTAATTAACGATTGTAACTCTGCTAAACATCTGATTAAATATAATTATATTTCAATACCTGTGGATATCCATGGGTTATCTGCAAGTATTGACCACCCCCTTTCCCAACATGTACTGCACTCCAGAACTCTTTGATTAACCGTGTTTTTTTCGTGGATAAGTGGAATTGCGTGGCAATTTCATTTTATTTTCGATTACTGCATATGCAATTTTACCCCTGTGGATAAGTGGAGTAAAACCACGAATAGGATCCGTGATAATGGACCCTCATTAAAATGGATAAGAGGAGTTATGTAATAATATTGATTAATACTGTTTTAGATGGTTTTTTTCTGTTTCATTGGGGAATTTCTATATATCTTATGGATGATTGTATTTACCTTCTTGGGAATATGGTTGCGATCTTCCGAACATGATGGGATGTGTATTCTCATTAAGTGAAAGGGCATTATACATAGTAGGAGACAACACAATCCTTACCTGCAGAGTTCTCTGGTGACCTTGGTTTATGCACAGCAAGAGGCACATTGAGATATGCAGGCAGAGAATGAAGCGGCTAGCTGGTCTAGCAGAGTGTGATACTGAGAGGGAAGTCACAGCCCAAGAAACTGCAGGGACAGGAGTGCGGTGTCGTGCCCATTGCACTGCCGATTCTCGTGGAGCGGCTCGCTGGAACAGGGGGCTTGAGAATTGTGTTACTGTTTATCTCATCTCAGTCTTCGTTCAAGCCTCTTGTCATGGATAGGAAAATCTTGAAAATACATCGATAATGGTTCATGTACGTTCTCATGACTCTCCTGTGTTATTGATTAGTGGCACCTGGGTACAGAACTCGAAACAACAACATTTGAGCCAATTCTGACAGTATCTTCGAAAATTTGTACATGTAGACAATATTTTATTGTTGGTGTGGGTTTTTTTTAAGTCCGTATAAGCAGGTACGTACCGTGCTCATTGCATTGGCTTGGTCGCTCTAGGGCAGTGGTTCTTATAGTTTTTGGATCCACAGACCCTCAACCCTCAAAACTCGTTCGCGGATCACCTTGTACACCAATTGTATAACTTTCACTTCTGTAAAAGAATTGTGGAATGTTAATTAAAAAAACCATAACAATTAATTCGCTTTTTATTGAATGATCTAAATAAAGTTTTACAACCGACAGTACAAAATAGAGGGTTTTGTGAAAGGGATCACCGTGTCTGTAACAGTTCCGTGGTCCGCCCACGGCCTTGTGATCCACGGCTGGGAACCACTGCTCTCGGGAATGTAATTCAAACCGGATCAGTGCAATGTTTTAACCTTGTAATCTGTTAACCTCATCAAAATGTGCTCGGAATTATGCAAGCACATCCATATATCGAATAATTTAGTGTACGAGCATATGGATATAATATAACAATAAACAATACAATGCTCTGAATGTTGCTGTGGAAATCATGTTTGTGACGCCAAGTGTTGTGGAATTGACATGGTCTCATGTCTCAGGTCGACTCGGCTATTTCGGGGTTGCATGACCAGAGCGTTCATTATCACAGTGTTTTCCTCACTTCCTTCCTCTCCTACCTCAGTGCAGATTTCCCTGTTTTGCGTGCGGTATAACAGGTTTCTACGTTTATTTTGTTTAGCCAGGTGAGAACTCAAAAGACAAGGATAGTGGCAATTGCAAGAGTGACCAGGAGCATTCGTCTGCCAGGGTGATGATTGTTATGTTTAATCCAAATTGAGTCATTTCCATGGTAATTTTCTAGTTTGGCAAGTCTGAACCCTTACGACAGCACAGAGTGGTCTGCTCTTGCCTAGTAAAATCCGTAGATCTCTAGCATCCACTGTGAAGCAGATGGTGCTACTTATGGTTAATACATCCACAGAATTGTCCAGGAAGGCCACTGGACTCGAACCACAAACGTCTGCAACAAATGGCAAACACTGCAGGGCCATGGCACCGCCCATGGGAAAAGATGGACCAAAGGAAGAAACCCTTCATTAAAGGTTCGCGTCCATGCTGCTGGAGTTCAATCAGCCAATGCCTAGTGCACTTCCATATATACAGACAGACAATTTCAACAGAGAGGATGGGTACAAACTCAGCAATCATTGGAAATACGTCATCAACCAGTTTAAGTCATAACTAGCTGTGATGTTCCCATCCTACCACCCTCCGATGATAAATTATATTTTTTCCCGTGGCTTCGGCTCTCCTATTTCACATTAACGCGTAACATTTATCGCGCCAATGTGGCCACCTCCGGACGCCGACGTCGCGGCGGCTCTCCGGTCTTACATTAACATGCTAATTTCTCACATTAATATCACGAGCCTCGCCCACTCCGTTTATGACTCTAGTACTACACCCATTATAAACCTAGAAAACAGTCTGCATTCAGCAGCTTTCCCCCTCTTTCTCCTGATGACGATCGCTTGTGTTGTGATCGAAACGTAGTTTTTTGTTAATTTAATATTTATAATTTTGATTAATTTGTACCTATCTACGTGACTTTACCGAAATACCCAAAGATTGTCTTAATACTTGAACTTGCATTGCACACTCAGGGGCCAATCCTTGTACAATTTAGTTTAACAATTTTGAGGATTCTACACATCTTATAAAAGTAGCTATTGCTGGCTCTACAACACTCAAGAAGTACACAAAAAATAGACTGCAAAATCCTGTTTATTTTTTGTGTACTGTTCTTTTGCATGGCATTGTGATAAATTAGGAACGCAAGTTAAAACAGTGGCACGTGACCATTGCATTACCTCTATGAAGAAGCAAAAGTGTCCACATTGATCTGAAACGAGCGCAGTGCACTAAACGCACTGGTGGACAATGGTGCAGCGCGCCTGCACTCTGCCATGGCCAGGCAGGGGTCCACATGCAAACGCAGCTCTTGCAGCCTCGTGTACCTCCAGTCGTGTTTACAATTTAAAATACATATCTTATTGAGTTCACAATACACTTAATGGTTCCGTTTAATATTATATATGCATAAAATCAACGCATTAATTAAACTATTGGATAGTATGACATCATTCGAGCAATGAACACTCCACTGCTAGATGAAAGTTTCCCAAAGATGCGACAATCCGTCCCGCCACCACCCAAGCTGAATTCCTCGCCCCGCCTGTGTGGTGGAGAGCCTATCGGCCGTGTTCCCTCCTTGGCTGCCACTTCCCTAATCGCCTCAGCCACCCGTCCCGTCCGTTTCTTGCACAAGCCCATTTTTACTAACCATCAATATGGTGTCTGAAACTCGTGTTCTTTTTATCCACGTGTACCTCAGTATCTCGCTGCTGGTCCACGCATGCACCTCTCCATGCTTTCTTGCCTGTTCAGATGTGTATTATTCTTTGTTAGTTTCATTGTCTATGTTCCATGTCGTAACAACAGGCTCCAGCCCAAAATGGCAGTCAACTGGAGTAGACTGTAAGTGGTGATGCGGGTTGTGGATGGCGGGTTGCAACTGGAGTAAGAAGTCGAGTTCTGTGGCTCATGGAAAAGCGGTATCGCTCAACCACAACCCCACATTCACAACCACCATCAATTCACAACCACCACCAATAACGTTACAAAAACAACACCCTACTCACATTGCAACCTACCACCCCACATTCACAACCACCACCAATATCCCACTAACGTTACAAAAACAAGTAACACCCGACTCACATTGCAACCACCACCCCAAATCCACAACCACCACCTTTAATTTACTTTGCTTACAAGTTGGCGAGTGTCTCTCAGGGTGTATGTGGAGCAAGAGTGTAGTGGTTAGTACACTGTGATACGAACCCCAGTTTGATTCCCACTCACGACCAATACAATCCGAGAATACTGTGCATGTAAACACTACCTGTAAACACTGTACATGTAAACACTACATTTAAACCCTGTAAATGTAAGCACTGTACATGTAAACACTGTACATTTAAACACTGTCAATGTAAACACTGTACATTTAAACACTGTCAATGTAAACACTGTAAATGTAAACCCTGTCAATGTAAACCCTGTCAATGCCGCACAACCCTTTACAATCCACTGCTGGATGAAGGCCTCCCCCGCGCCGTGTCGGCCATGGGGGCTGCTTCACTCCGCGTGCTTCACCGCGCCGGTCAACGC
>JAAXLI020001278.1:45264-72469 GCA_014621495.2 Entosphenus tridentatus | reverse complement strand
ATGGAGCGGGCGGCGTCTCAGACGAGAACAGAGGAGGCTGCCTCCGCTGCGTCGTTATCTGAGTCGACAGTCACCGCATTCTCCGGGTTACGAGACGCTTCGGAACAGTAAGACGCAGCCTAAACCTGTGCTCGTCGTCAATACACGTATACAAATGTGGTCTCACACACACATGTACCGGATTATAAGACGCACCACCAACTGCTAAGCGAGATAAGGAGGGAAGAGTTTGTCTTCTAATCCGGAAGATACGGCGCAGTGATTGTCATCCATCGCAAATGTAAACAATCGCCAATGTAATTGCACCTTGCTGTGTACTCGCTGCGCTCCTTCTGAAAGACTGCGAGGGTTTCTCTTGTAAGGGGACAGCCCCTGTCTGAGAGTGGCACGAGGGGCCCTGCAATCAACTTGGGCTCGGGGCCACTGCGTGAGCTGCGTGACCGCTGTGCTCGCTGAAGCGAAGACGTCCAACCACACCCCTTGCGTGTGAGGAGTGACCTGGGCCTCGCTCTGTGACAAATATCGCGATAAGGAAAACTCGTGCAGCGAGCGCTAGAATCGCATCTCGTAGCCAAGTAACCATTCACTCCGTGCCGATTTGAGAGATAGTCACAAATTGGCGGTCACGATTTCCAGTGGAGAATATATAATTATTTATGTTATCACACTTCCTCCGTCTCGTATGATCTATATTTTCGTTTTACATGTAGGATTGAGGCCACTTCCGTTCTGCCTTTCAATAAGGGGCCGTCCATAAATGACGTCACGCGATTTTGGACGATTTTTGACCCCCCCATCGTCACACGGCGTCATAAAAAAGTCACTCCCCCCTCAAATATGACGTCACAAAGCTCTGCCCCCCCCCCATAAAAAATATGCTTCAATTCGCTTTAAACTATTGTCGTTGTAGTGCGTAATGTGCCGCTGCACTCTGACGTTGTAGAAGAAAACATTTATTAAAAATATTTAATTAAGTAGAACGTGATGTCTATATTTATTTAAAGTTACGCATTTTGATGTGACGTCACATTTCTCAACCCCCCCCCTCGTCACACATCGTCACTCGTCTTTAACCACCCCTCCCCCTAGGTGCGTGACGTCATTTATGGACGGCCCCTAAGCCGGGAGACGACGACATTGCACTGCCACGCCCCTTCCTTCCATCCTCCAGATTACGAGAGACATTTGTCTTCCCCATACCTGTCCCTGTAAGTGCAGCATTCTTTTCAAATGTGGTTGTGGTTGTCCCACTTGTGATACGCATCATAGAATGAGTTGCCTACCCGTACGAGGAGGCGCTGGGATGCAATCGTGGTGCAATGTTTAGCACACTGGACGTGCAACCCAGAGGTCACCAGTTCGTTCTCCCTGCACAGCGGTTGCAACAATGGTGCCAGTTTCTTAAATCCTCCCCCAACCACCTCTGTCCAGCCAGCAGCATAAATCGGTGCACTACAGTTAGTCGACGAGCAGGTCACGTGTGTTGGGGTGACGTGTGGCGACTTCCACCTTCAGGTGGAAAATGAGGCGAAATACCATCTAGTAGAAGCTGTTCCACCACTCCTTTTGTTAGCAAGACATTGCATTGCTGCACCTTTACCTTTTATGACGGCACACGGAACCTGCAGTTTGTCTCCTTAGTGTCACAGGTTTCCTATTTACATGTTCAGAATGTGCCCTATTGTATATTGTCAACGTGAGGCTAATTTTGAAAAGTTGGAGTCACTGCATTATGTAGCCTTGTTAACACATTTTTACTTTCATGACCGATAACTACACTGTAAAAAGTGGTAAAAACCCGATTATCGGTTTGCCACGCATACGACAATGTCTAACAATAAAAATAAATGTACAACCTGGTGGTTTTGTGTCCATCATCTTCTACGTGGTATAATGGTCATCACACTTCACTTGCAATCCTGGTAGTGGTTCGATTCAGTCTCTCGGCGAGGAAGTTGAACGAATGGAGCAAGTTTCTTAAATACCCTTGCCTCTGTCCACCCACCAGTTTAATGAGTACTCCATAGTTAGTCGATCAGCTGTGGTGGGGTAAAGAGTGGGTATGCCCACCTCTTCCAACACGTTTGGTCAGCATGGGTAGAACAGATACCCTTGAGGGTTCCCTCTCGTGGAGGCACTTCCACCAACAGTAGCATTAGCACGCATTTACAGGGCTGCACCTCAAATGTTGTCTTAGCTGAGAAACAAGTACACCACACGGGAACTTAATGTGGCTGCCGTAGGTGTGGCTTGTGGTGGCCAATCAGTCGCACGTGCTGTGCAGTTTGTACTTCGGCACGTGCAAATCAGTGCGTTCATTCGCGACATTCAACGGGATACGATTTATGCTTCCTGACTTTTGGAACCCGTAATCGATAATAGCAAGGGTTACCGGCTTACTGGTTGTCGTTTAACAACCCTAGCATTTGCCACATGCATGGCTGAACAAGATGTTCAACTTGGCTGCTCTCGGCTCACCCCTCAAGGCTGATGAAGATAAGCAGGATAGGATCTGCTGGCCATTCCAACAGGGTCACGGGTACCAGTCGGAGGTGGGATTTGCTTTCTATGCTACGCTGTAGTGTCCGTGATGCGTGTTAGATATACATGGCAACTGAGATCCATATTTCCCCCCATACCCTCCCTCATCTTTTTGTTCACAGCTTCTGTTGTAGTTTCTTTAGAACTGCTTTTTGTGTTAAGTTTGTTGGTCTTGCCCCGCACCTCCAATTAACATGGTTGGCTGCGTACGGTGCGAAAGAAGTTGAACATATAAACTTTCCTGAAAAGACTCAGACTCGTTGAACTTGTTATTATTTTTATTGTCATTGAATTCTTGAATTATTGCAAAAATATTAAAACACCAGACTTTGATTACCGAATAACCCAAAAATATAATACATTTTACTTTCCCGCTTTCCAAAATAATGCAATTACAAATGTAAAAAGTACCTTTTAAAATATCCTGAGAATCTCATTTCATATTTACACTTAGTACCCTAAAATCATCTCGATATGAAGTTTTGTAAGCATAGGTTTGAAAAGGAAAATGCTTTAAATTCTGGTCGCCACGTTTTTCAGAGATAAAAATTAAAATGTTGGGTTTTGTATTTTCCAAGTTATGAGCAGAGACTCAACTCTAGTTGTTCTGCATTTGTGCTTGTTAGCCCTTCTAGAACATCATCAGAATGTGCATTTTTTTACTTAGGCCAACGAGAAAAAAGTGTGTTCAGTGAAAACTATTCGGTTACATTTAGCGTAATGGAGCAGACACGACTAAAACGGGAGAACAAATTATTTAAACCACACATAATGCAAGACAAACCATAATCAAGAGTAAACAATTTCCTTATCGCAAATGTTATTCCAATTGTGTTGTCGGCGTCATGTCATGAGGTGAAGCATCCATTACGAACTTGCACAGCAGTGCATCACCCCGTGTTAGTGAACGGGCTGTGGGAAGTGACATCACAGAACTGCTTGTGATATGACCGAAAGCGAAATGTATATATCCACATATTAAATGACACTTTCCCACAAGCCCATCTACACATACATGTCAATAACAGTCAGGCCGATATTGTTCCACATATATCACAAGTTTTATGAAAAAAGACCATTGCTCTAAACGTCACTTTTCATTTCAGGCAGTGTTATTGACCAATCAGGAAATAATTTGTTTATATTCTCAGAGTTGTAATTTAATATGAAATCTATATTTGACACAATTATTAATTATTTTTCGTAACATTTATCGAGTCAGATTGCAACCCAAACAGTTACCACGTATAAAATCTGGTGAATTGTTCAATGCCCATGTGTTTAGTGTCAATGTTATTTGTAAACATGAATTGATGTATTTAAATACGCCATTTTGCTATTTTAGGAGAGGCATTTGATGCAACAATCCATTCACAGCAGGAGCCGGTTTCGTCGCTCCATCTCCGTGGTGGGCGTCCTACCGGTCGTGTTCCCTTCCCTCTGACCACCACTCCCACGTTGGTCTTGATCACTGCAATCATCCCTTCTCGCGACGTGTCCTGCCCAAGTCCACTAAGCTGCGCTGCCTGATCGCACACCTGCAAGGCACTTCGCAGTCGACGCAGGGAAGTTATTTAAGATGGAGACCGAGGTCAAAATTAAGTGGCGAAATAGAGCAGGGTCGAGTGCTTTTGGAAAACTAAACCTAATGACAAGCAACACACCAATGTGCTTAAATAATACATTTGTAATCAGTGCAGAATTGTATATCTAAAGGTGCAGCCCTGCAATTTCTTGATCACATCACTGCTGGTTGAAGGGTATATAGACAGCTCTAGATAACCCCTCTATAAAGCATTTGGCATTCTTTCCACACTGGCCAGACACTGGAAGATGCGGCTATACCAGGATAATTATATAGTCGAAGTTGTTCGTTACTTTCTAATACGTGTGTCAACACCGTCTCAGTGTCTGACAATCATTTGAGGTTAGACACTTGTTGTTATTCGTCTAAAGGAACCCCCCCACTAACTCCATACAAATGGACTCAGTCGCAAGCACGCTGGCCCTGATATGTATCCATGCATGTCTCTACAATTGTAATGTATGGAGTCAGGCTAATGAGCCTGCATTGTAGTTGCCCTTCATTATGGTTCGTATTCTGTGCAATACACCGTGTCTTGTTGTGGAAGCCACTTTACTCAATGACTGTGAGGAGGGGTCGCTGGATCCCGGTCAGCATGCGCCCCGTGCACCGGTTTGCATGGGAAAGGCCGCTCTGAGCGGAGCTATCAAAAGGCACGTGACGTAGCATTAATCCCTTAATAACCCTAAGATGTTTAATTTGTTAACTATCCCTCTATAATTGCATCAATCAGGGATTTTCTTCTGAAAGATGTAATGAATATCAGTTCTCTATAACCTGGCTCAAGGACATCGACGTTATACGCAGGTTAAGCAGAAAACAATCGATAATTGTTGACTGAATGGCAGAAAACTAACGAAGGAGGCTGTTACTCTGGATACAAACTTTAAAAAAATCGTGACACGCCACCAAATATCGCGAGGCTCCCCACCCATGTTAATCGCCACGTCGTACAAGGGTGATCACTTCGTGGAACAGAGGTCTGAGTTTTCCTTTGTGATGAGGTCAATTGGTCATGTTGCTCATTGATACGTGGTTACGCCGAGGTGTTCGCCAAGATGGTGATTAAATGAAGAATATTAATTCATGACGTCCAAAGAAAACGTGAAGGAGTTTCAGAAGTGAAAGCGCAAAGTAATCAATATTGGTGTAACATGACATATAATTAGTAATTACTATTTAACAATGTCATGATATGCCAGTATTGAACACCATTAAAGAATGATGTATACTTCCCTTAATTAGCATATATATGGGTTTAAAGTGCATTCCGTAAATATATTTTACTGATGTCAATTAGCATTCAATAGAGCAAAATATAGAGACGAAAGATTTTAGTAAATTGATCATGAGATGATTGGTCCATTCCAAGACGCTCGCTTCTGGCTGGACAGGTTGTACCAGGTTTGTCATCCCAGCTCGGCACAATGCAGCCAGAAGACGCTGCAATGTGAGACAAAATAAAGTAATCAGCAGAGCAATAATAACACATCACTACACAAGTGCTGCACGTGTCATGTGTACCAACCACAAACGTGTACGATGTTGTAACGTGATGGAACTATTGCAATGCGTTCCTCTTCAAAACAGACTACAGCAGTACCTTGATATGTAAACATTCGCAATACAATATGACGTTTCAGTACATCAAACTTTTGATTTATTTCCATTATATTATTGTTAATGAAAAATAACGTAAAATAATACTTAAATACACTGACATTTATTACTAAATAATAAAATGATAAATCTACAGTACAATATAAATAATAATAAAATTATAATAATATATGGTTTCTTAAGCATTGCGCATCGCGATGCGTTATAAAAGTTTACTTTCATCTCGGCCAATCAACGCGCAGCAACGTACGATGTTACGTAGCTATGGACCTATGGTGTTTGGTGTGCAATGCAACCTTCCGACTGCACCGAAATCTACACTGGTGAGTGTGATCATATTTTACTGTATAGTCCACCGTTTCTTTTGTTCATGTCAGTTTTTTATTTTAATACTGGACAGTATTAAATATATTATTTTCAATATAAAACGTATTTGCTTACAATATTAATGGTAGGTTACGAATTATTATTCTATGGTTCTTTCGGTAAAGTCATATAGATAGATAAATAAATAACATTAAATAATACAAATAAAGTGAATAAAAAATCATACAAATATCACGACGTTTCAATCGCAACACAAGTAATGACGACCGCTTGCGTTGTGATCGAAACATCGTGATATTTTTTTTTATTTTTATTCACTTAATTTTTATTATTTTAGTGTTATTATATTTTTTCTATCTACGTGACATTACCAAAAGAACCATATAATATGAATTCCTGCAGTCACGAAAGTTTGAAGTCGAAGTTATTAAGTGTTTATAGAATGCTATGGTAAGTTATAAAGGCTGAGAACGCATCCTAATATTACTAATGCTATAAGTTATTCAATATACGAAGTTTCGATATATGAACGAAGCTTCAGGAACGCATCTA
The DNA here is from genome assembly GCA_014621495.2 of Entosphenus tridentatus. NCBI lineage: Eukaryota > Metazoa > Chordata > Hyperoartia > Petromyzontiformes > Petromyzontidae > Entosphenus > Entosphenus tridentatus. The sequence continues at coordinate 65,844 of JAAXLI020001278.1, read as the reverse complement.
CTTCATATATCGAGGTGCATCGGTCGAGAACACGTAGCAGCCTCCCGCACAAAGCATTACAGCAACCAACGGCACTCTTTTCTGTTCACATTTCTGAACCAGTGGTGAAAATTCCACTTCATCATGGTGGGAGCCAGTCTCCCGATAGTATGACCACTGTTGGTTTGCCTCAAAATCGTTTGCATTTTATTGATTCTGGAAGGATAATGTGCCGAGTTGTCACTCAACCAGGATTTCAACTCATGTTCTGCCTCATGGCAGGTGTTTTTCTCCATGCGGGCGTGGGGGTGTGAGTATACAGGAATTTCCTGTTTAGAGGGCGAGTTTGGTCAGGTGAATAGGAAGTTACGATTTGACAGCCTTTCAACCACGAGGCTGGGGTTCCGCCATTACACACAGTTCAAGATGACACCACACATCGAGTCCCAGTGAAGCCAGCTGTAATTGTCGATTGTGGGACTTTAAGAAACATTGTAAGTTTGTTTATGTTCTTGTAATACTGGGAATGCTGTTATAATGTTAGAATGACCGTTATAATGCTGTAAATGCCTTTATAATGCTGTTGAATTGTTATGATAATACGATGCCTAGTTAACAACGAAGCCTGCAACTTGCCTTATTGTGAATTACTTGTAATCGAATAAGTCGAGTCAAACTTGTACACAAGTAACTATATTGCGATCTCGAGAGCAAGGATGACGAAATATCTCATCCACAATTTAGTGGTATGTGTAATACGGTACATCTGGGGTGCAGTGTGATGATTACACGATGTGCCTTTATTTAACACAGTAGCTTGTATAGCTATTCAGTACTAATGTAGGTGCCTGGTCGATCCAGGATCTATTGTTGAGTTCAGATCTATTGTTGAGTTCAGGTTATCTAAGGCAATGTTATGATGATGTAGTGTTCATTCATTGTATTGATATTACCAAGTATTAACATATGCTGTATTTGTGCTGTGTTTTTCCTTCAGTTTTACCTCATTCAATTCAATAAATGACGTTTGGAGTCGGATGTTCACCCTGGCTCTGAGGGTTTATTGGATGCGAGGTTAACTACTCGGATAGCGGTGCAATGCAGTGCACAGTGAGGCCGAGACAACTCAACCTTCTGATTATACGAGTCAAGTGCTCTAAACACAGCATGACCCACTCATCATTGAAATTGCCCTCACATTTCGATTGAAAGCTTTTGTGACTGCAGGGATTCATCTTCTTGGTTCTTTCGGTAAAGTCACGTAGAAGGGAAGTAATAAAATAATAAAAATAAAACATAATAAAATAATTCTCACGACGTTTCGGCCACAACGCAAGCAGCCGTCCTCAGGTGAAGAACAGGTCTGTCGAGAAGACAGTCTGAATGACAACCCCAGGCTTGGAGCGTCTTTTTAAGCTGGGTTGGAGGGGGGAAGAGCGCCTTGACAAAATAATTTGCATATCAAGAGGAATTTACCATATATATATAAGCTGGGTTGGAGGTGGAAGAAGAGCGCCTTGACAAAATAATTTGCATATCAAGATGAATTTAGCATATTTATGGGAAATGCGTAGGTGGGCTGGGGGGTTTCAAAGTCATTATGCCTATGCATTATGCTGCTAATCCTGCATAATATATATGCTAAATTCCTCTTGATATGCAAATTATTTTGTCAAGGCGCTCTTCCCCCCCCTCCAACGCAGCTTAAAAAGACGCTCCAAGCCTGGGGTTGTCATTCAGACTCTGTCCTCTCGACAGACCTGTTCTTCACCTGAGGACGGCTGCTTGCGTTGTGGCCGAAACGTCGTGAGAATTATTTTATTATGTTTTATTTTTATTATTTTATTACTTCCCTTCTACGTGACTTTACCGAAAGAACCAAGAAGATGCCCTCACATTGTTCCTATTTATTTGTCCTTTTTTGTTGCTCAACATTATTGTTCAAGTTTCAAGTGCTTATTTTCAAATCATATATAAATAGAAATGATTGGAAAGCACTGTGGATGTAAGCAGGAAGAGGAGGTCATGATGAGTGCATGGTGGGGCAGGGTGGATGAGTATACACATAGTGTGCAGCAGGGTGGATGAGTACACACACGTGCAGGGTGCAGTTTGGTATATCTCCGCGAACAGCATGGGAGTGGCACCAAGAGCTAAATAACCAGATGGCGAGGTATTGTAAGACCAGGCCTTTGCAGCAAGGTGACAACGATGCAACGCCTGCAGAAGGAAAGGACTGATGGAAATTTGGTGGCCCAACCGGCACTGGGCACAGTCAAATATTCACCACGTGTGTATGCCATGCGACGAAAGCGAGTGCTGTTTATTCAGTTGTCTTGTTATCCGCACGAGTTAGTACTTAGGCTGTCATCTAAATTTAAATATAATTTCTGTAGAACTGCTTTTTGCATTAAGTTTGTTGTCCTTCCACCCGCACCTCCAATTAGCACGGTTGGCTGCGTGCAGTGTGAAAGAAGTTAAACGAAGTGGCTTATCACATGTCACTGACAGATTGGGTAACCCAATGCCTCCGCTTTTCAAGGTCTTGTACCATCAATCTGAGCTCTCCGCATGTGACACCTGCAGTTGGAAGATTTTTATGCATTGTTTGATTCCACAGCTTATCAGCAGTCATCCTTGTCCCCACTTGCCATGTTATTGCCACTTGCCATGTTATGGAGCCCTTCTATCTGGTGTTGTGTAGTATACGTGGCCCAGACTACATTATTTGATTACCGATGTGATTAATGGCTCATTTGTAGATTAATAGACATCCTCTTTTGTTACCATGTCCTGCATTCACCACAACCATATATGGAGGGCAGCTTCCAGCACTTTTGCATTTGTCATAAAGTCATATGGGTAGCAGAAATTAGTATTGGTATATCCTAACTTTTGTCTGTAGATTGAACCCTTTGTTGTTCCATATCCACACTGTCTTATGCTTTGTAGCTCAAAACATATACATGAGACATGTGGCTTATGCAGGCTCACTCTGTGAGGCTTGTGTCTGATGAAACTAGAGTGATATTTGCTACTGTACCTTTAGCGTGTCATTTTTACTTGTGAAATTATTTTCCTCAGCTCCTGGAATGATTTTTTTCTATCCTGCAGAAACAAAAGGTGAAGGGAGAACGAAGTGAGAAGTGGCCTTGAATCGACATGGCACTGAATGAACCACATCAGCGAGCATTGTACATTCATATCAGTAAGTACTGTCGTAAATATGTATTGGTAATAGGAGCATCATTCACATTTTGTCAAGGGATAATATTATTTTATTTTAATTAATATTTCCACATATAGACTGAATTTGATGATAATCTGGAATTTTTTTGGCCAAATTAGTGGCAGGATGGAGAGAGACCAAAGGAACAAAGTGGGTGGAGCTTGGATTCGGCATCGCCACAGTTTCTCCAGCAGACTCCTCATCCTAATTAGACCCAGTGCCAGATTGAGCTAGTGCGGGGCCTGTAGCATATATGTTATAAAAGGGCCCTACATAAAAAAAAGACAAATATTAAAACGCATTTTTTACTTTCATAGTAAAGCAATTGTATGTTTTCATTTGCTATACAGCCAGGTATTAAATACGACAACTCGCTAACCTTAATCACCCGGTCATTCATAAAAGCTGAAGGCAGTATAGTACTATAGTAATAGAGCAAGTGCAGAATCACTGAACCGGAATTGATAGCTTGAAAGCATTTAGCACGGGGCCCTTGAAAGTGCGGGGCCCGTAGCATATGCTACTTTTGCTACTAGGATAATCCGACACTGATTAGACCTACAGACATCTAAATTAGTCCTCCAAACTCCTCGTCCTAATTTGTCCTGCAGACTTCTCGTCCTATTTTTAAATCTAGATTGAAAATGCATTTCTTTAGAGCTGCTTTTGGTGTTTAATTTGTTGTCATTCCCCCGCATCTCCGATTAATACGGGTGGCTACGTACGGTGTGAAAGAAGTTAAACAGACATACATATAGAATCAGAATATTTGTTAATACTGGAAGAATCCGATGAGCTATAAAGCTTTTTTCACAGCTGCCCAGTAGGGGAGGGTCAGAACGATACGACAATAAACAATACAAAAAACACGATAAGAGTGCAAAATATAGGAAAGGTAAAGCAATCACTTAAAATATAAAACTAACACTAAACAATTTTGTTTACCTTACCAGGTAAAGCCCACTGAGCTAATAGCTTATTTTTCAAAAGCGATCTGGCCACAAATTATAGCTCAACAAAGTGGCTTATGTGGACGTTTATCGCTCCTCATCCAACTCCAAATTACTGTAGTCCTGCTGACTCGTCGTCCTAATTAGCCCTGCAGACTTCTCTTCCTAATTAGTTGACTCCATTGTTGCAGTAGTGTCTTCAGCTGGGATAACGCCACACATGGTGTGAGGCACATACAGCAGAACACTTCCCTCGTTAAACAAACTTAGCCCGTGCAGTCTCCAAATCTCACCGGACTGTGATGCGTGCATTGCATTTGAGTAAATCAAGCCATGCATGATTGTCTAACGAAAATCCCATACATTTAGGTATTTCACAACTGTAATACCAGTGAAAATCAAGATTGTTTTATCCATGCATTCGTATCTCTCATACAACATAAATATATGTCTACTTTAACTGTAACATACAAGGTAATACATTTGTAATATAATAAATATATGCATAATATAACAAACACAATCTACGATGCAATATATATAGTACAATGCAACACTAATGGAGAGCAATTGCATCGTACAATGGAATGTGTATAATATAATCGATTTCTAAGAATATGTAATGCATTAATAATTGAATTCCAGTATATTAGCAATGCAATAGACATAAAATATAACTAAAATATAGTTTAATACAATAGAGTACACTGTATAGTATATTAATATTGTAAATGTCTACACATAATACTATAATGCTATACCACTGCATAGTCACAATATTGTACAATACACATATATTATGTATTGTGTAACACATGTGTAGTTATAATTATGTAATAACACTACTACAAGGGACACGCGAGGAGATCCAAATGCTAGGTGGCTTTTACATCTCAGAATCTTGAGAAGTGACAGACTTCATCCAGCAGTGGATTAAACATGGGTGGTGATGATGAATTACGAGCCAGAAGCAGACAATGGGTTGAGCTGAAAAACGCAAGTGAGGTTGACTGCTCAGGGCTTTTGCACTGTATACAGGTTGCTAGATCATTGATCACATGAGAGTGCGCACTGCCCCATGCAATAATCCCACGTGCATCGGCGTGGCAAATGGGAGCGCTTTGCGCAGGTTGCCACTCGCTGTAGCTCAGATGGTGGATGGCTCCGTAATGTAGCTGCGTACAATCACACTCGAGTGACAGTGGAATTTCGAGGGAACTCGTGTGCTTAGGACGCATAGTGCTTCATGTAGATTGTGAGTGCATTGTGTTACAAACTCAGAGACCTGAGTTTGATTCCCACTCACGGCTAACCTCAGTGGCGATGATCAGACCTGGTCCTGGGCCTCCCCTCATTTCATTACTCAATTTCCTCGGTAGATGTCCTCTTGGACACGTTCTATTCCTTGACTGGCACTCCGTTAATTATTCTTGACCATCATTCAACATCCCTTGTAGTTATGCATCCTGTCCAATCCCACTCATGCAAAAGAGTAGGTGTCACCGTGTATGTGTGTGTCCTTGTGTATCTCTCCTTGTCTAAGTGTGCCTCCTTGTCTGTGTCTCTGTCTCTTTCTGTGTGTCCCGAGTTACTCTGTGGATAACCAACAAGTAATTGGAGTCATTCGACATATGACTCCTCTTATCCGTGAAAATATTGCGGGTATTCGGATGCCGTTCCGCATAGACTTTTCGGAAACATCACCTATGATGGCAGATAAGTACAAGCAAAAGGGCGGGGAGTAATATAAGTTTTCACAAACCCTACAGCTCCCGCAGATAATAGGAGTCACAGGTAATGGGCCCATCTATAAGAAGAGTTCTGTATTTTCGTTTTAATATTTCACTTCAAACGTGCCATGTTTGGGGTAAATTTTGAAAATGCTTTGTCATCACTGAAAATTAATAACTTCACTATATATAAGCCTCGTCCTTGATCAACCAAGGTAGATCCAGTTTTTAGCAATTCTAACAGAACATCAGAATGAATACATTTTTGATTTATGCAACCCAGTCCTATTTTTCGTTTACAAATAAAACCTTATAGACCTGTGATTTATAAAGAAACATGTTTTATTCATTATTCCTGTAGAAAACGTGCATTATGAAGTGTAAATGGCCTAGAACTAAGCCTGGTGCTACCCTGCAACACAATGATATGTGATAGTTGTTGCCGAGTCAAAGTTTCTATGTGAATTGTCAGGCAAATTATTTCTAGATAAGCAAATAGGAACCTTACCAATCATGATAAAATATTTTTTTTCCTTTTTTTCTGGCAACAAAACAGGTGTTAAGATGTTAAAACACCAAACTGAAACCTTTCTTCAAGGAATCATGTTTGCATTAACCAGAGGACACCTTTTGACGCCTTTTGGCGTCCTCTGGTCTAACACCGTTTGAGACGAGGCTCAAAAGAAAGCTGTCTCTTTTGTGGGTGAGAATCGTGCATTATTAAGAGACACACGGTTCATGGATTAGCTACTACAAATGCTTTGGTCTAGATATATAGTTTGGAGATTAACAACAGTGAATACATGTTGACAAATTGAAGATAATGACGAGTATATATTCCAATAAAACATGTGAATAGCACGATTACAGCTGCCAATGAGAAAGAGCTGCAGGAAATAACTGGCACATGCAATTGTACATCAAACCAGCATTAGCTTGCTGTGTGTGCAATGAAGCAACATTGTACAGATTTATGGAACCATGCTTACCTCAGGAAGCGCTCTAGCAATTTCGATAGCCACCACCTGAATAAGTAGAAACACATCATTGTCAATAAACGTTCCCGGAATTCCATAGAAATATGACAAGTGAGACTCCCCCTTGTTCCCTGCCACGTTCAGGCAAGAGCTGGTCTTCAATGGGCAGGCTCAGGCTTGTTTCCGTAACGTGCTCTGATCGTACTAGGCAATTGGCGTGCGAACACCTCCCCGTTGCTGGGGCACCCCACAGCCGTGAAGGCTACCCGTGCCTCACAGGCAAGCTGGCCCAGTGCGGCCAGCACTCTGGGCCAGTGCTATGAGAGTGCGCCACTCAGTAGATTTATCCGGGCCTACTCTGGCACCAGTGACGCTTTAACGTGTTCACCGCCACCACAGCTGTGACCCTGTGGGCTGTGACCTCACTCGCCCTGCTCAGTAACTTGGCCATCTTAGTTGAAACATTATAACGTGAAGAATTACCAGTTATGCATTTATTATATACATTGTCAAACCCAACCCATCATTGCACTACAATTGATGGGGGTACATATACCATCGATTTTGGCTGCTTACTCCCTTCATAGCAAACAAATACTTGACTAACGTTAGAACTGCAAGATGTGAAATTCTTTCCCCACGGAAGTACGACTCAAGTCTGTTTCAGGAGAGTTTCAAGGGACATTTGGCCAATTCCATTTTCAGATTAATTTTTTTTCCATATATAATGCACATATAATCTATTTGTGCAAAAAAATGTATGCAATGAGAAAGACATTTTCAAGTCTCACAGCAAGCAGTCGGATATTTTATGCCCATACAGCCCTGGAAGATGACACCACGGAACAACTTATGAAGTCACTCAATAGGCCACTCTGTGTGCATCATTCATTACCTGAAAAAAATTATCACACAGCAATCAATCTGAGATGTTTAATCCTCAGAGCTGGATGAGGTGATAAGCGAGTCATTGAAGACTCGGTTGAGACCATCAACTCGCTACACTAAAGAACCTGATTTAAGCAATGGTGACTAAAACGTGAACATGAACCCAGTATCCCAGCAATGCCGGCTTGGAGCTTAGTGAGCGAGCGAGCATGCAGCCATGTGCACCACTGCTTTTCAGTATTGTTTGCATGCACTCTACTGGAAAACCAATGTGTCCAGAGGAAAGCAACTCAAACTTTGCACCGATGGGTCAGCAAAATACTCAGTGCTGCCTCTTCCATGTACCTCTCTGTTATACAGGTGTGTGTCTCGTGCATGGCCTCACATTTTGCACTGTAAACGTATGGCGATCATGCCTTGTACAGGTTATCTGTGACGCGATGATAATACTGGACACCATGTGCATCTACCGTATTACTTACATTCTTGTACATCTTTTGAATCTTTATGACGTCCAGTGGGCTGAGGCAATCCCGCTGACCAATAGTGACTCTCTCTGATTTAGGGATGATCGTAGGGCTTCTCCCATCCACAGAGAATGCACACCTTGACAGGAACACAGCACATGCATCATCTTCCGCATTTGAGAGAGAAGACTGCATTAACATACTGCATTTAACTGTCAAATGAGCTTCCGTCACCACGACAGAAGCTCATTTCATGATATTCTCTCTCCCCCAAATCTCCCCCATTAACACAACTGATGTGCTTGCGTCCGGACATGGAATTCCTTTCCAGCTCAGACCCCACTTGCTTGCCCATCGCCACATATATAACTTTGTTGTAACAGCTCTCTCGCTGGTTCAGCAGTTCCACTGCTGGATATTTTTTTCTGCCTGAGGACGACCGCTTGTGTTGTGATCGAAACGTCGTGATATTTTTTTTCTTCTACCTACGTGACTTTACCGAAAGTACCAAAGAATATGGGTATTCAACACCCAAGTGTAGGTTGTGTTATGTTATGTTGGTGGAATAAATAGTGTTGCTCCCAAGACAACGTCTGTGACTCAGTTGGACTCACTACAAATGTATTAATAATAATTTAAAATTATTAAAATACGATAGTCTTCCTCTCATTGGCTAAATATTCCAACTACACATGAGACACATTCAGAAGTGAGGTTATTGAACCTCATTGGATGGAAAATTTGAATGAGAGAAGCACGGCACATTTATTGGTTCGAGAAACCTTGGTGAGGGGTGAGAGGTCAAGGGAGTGGTGGAGAGAGAGGGAGAGCCCTGGAACATTCAGGAAGGTCGAGGCAAGAGCTTAAAAGGCATGGGAACGGCCATTGCGAAAACAGGCTCCCTGCATGCACGTGTTGTGTTGCCGGCTTCATAAACAGCCCTTCCAGCATCTGCTTTGCAACTCTTTTACACAAACAGAAAAACCTCGATGAATGTGGGGGTTATATTCTTGGGAAATGCCATGTTGGGCAAAACAGAATTCGACAAACAATAAACCTTAAGGGAAAACTATGGTTGTGTGTCCTGGGTCTGAAATGATCACCCCTTCCCTCTTTGTTTAACTAATTCTAAATGATTTCCACCATTATTCTAGTAAAGGATGCAAAGTGGCTCTCTATTTATTGTGTGTGTGTACATGTTCAATTTCACTGCAACACAAAACCCCCATCTCCATTGCTCGCACTGCCAAAGCTCACCTCTTACACTGAATTGCCAGCCCGACGCTTGCCCTAACACTATCACTTGAACGTTCACGATTCGCCATCTAGGTTTCCGCATGGCTGATATCCTCAATGAGTGGGTGGCTATGCATGTGGCCATGCGTGAACACTTGCGTTGTGGGTAAGCGGGTTGAGTAAGTTACATTATCACACCAGAATACAAAAAACATACATGCTCACAGTCGATTCACTCACACCGTAGTAGCTCCAAAGGGTTGCAGCGCTCTCACCTTTCCCAAGCCTATATAATAACTATCTTAGCAACGTCGAACCGTGCATAGCTGAAACATCACCCTGTGGGGTTTTCCTGTACTGTACAGTGAGGGAAAAAAGTATTTGATCCCCTGCTGATTTCGTACATTTGCCCACTGACAAAGAAATGATCAGTCTATAATTTTAATGGTAGGTTTTTTTGAACAGTGAGAGACAGAATAACAACAAAATCCAGAAAAACGTATGTCAAAAATGTTATAAATTGATTTGCATTTTAATGAGAGAAATAAGTATTTGACCCCCTCTCAATCAGAAAGATTTCTGGCTCCCAGGTGTCTTTTATACAGGTAACGAGCTGAGATTAGGAGCACACTCTTAAAGGGAGTGCTCCTAATCTCAGCTTGTTACCTGTGTTGGGGTGGTAAGCGCCGGCGTGTAGCGAGTCATCGCGGGGCGGGTGCTTACATCACGGTCCGCATGTGGGTGTTTACATCGCGGTCCGCATTAGCCCCGCCCTATATAAGGCGGCGCGCGGGAGCGCTCGAGGCAGTTTTACACCAGCGAAGACAGAAGACGGAGAAGCCTCCTAGGACCCTGGGACCCCTAGCCCCGCTGCCCTTATCAGGGCCGGGTCTCTGTGTGGCCCAGTGGTGAGACCCTGGGTACTCATCAGCCCGACGTCCTTATCAGGGCCGGGTTGATGGGCCAGTAGTCGGGTAGCCTTCAGTAACAGTGTAGCCAGTGTAGGCTCAGAACAGTAACAGTGTAGGCACGCCTTGTGTAGGCTGTATAGTGTCTGTGTTACGTGAGTGAGATAATAAAGAGGAGTGCTGCCCCGTTCACTCGTCTCCTGCCGGATTACTACATTACACCTGTATAAAAGACACCTGTTCACAGAAGCAATCAATCAATCAATCAGATGACAAACTCTCCACCATGGCCAAGACCAAAGAACTCTCCAAGGATGTCAGGCACAAGATTGTAGACCTACACAAGGCTGGAATGGGCTACAAGACCATCGCCAAAGCAGCTTGGTGAGAAGGTGACAACAGTTGGTGCGCTTATTCGCAAATGGAAGAAACACAAAAGAACTGTCAATCTCCCTCGACCTGGGGCTCCATGCAAGATCTTACCTCGTGGAGTTGCAATGATCATGAGAACGGTGAGGAATCAGCCCAGAACTACACTGCAGGATCTTGTCAATGATCTCAAGGCAGCTGGGACCATAGTCACCAAGAAAACAGTTGGTAACACACTATGCCGTGAAGGACTGAAATCCTGCAGTGCCCGCAAAGGTCCCCCTGCTCAAGAAAGTACATATACATGCCCGTATGAAGTTTGCCAATGAACATCTGAATGATTCAGAGGACAACTGGGTGAAAGTGTTGTGGTCAGATGAGACCAAAATGGAGCTCTTTGGCATCAACTCAACTCATCGTGTTTGGAGGAGGAGGAATGCTGCCTATGACCCCAAGAACACCATCCCCACCGTCAAACATGGAGGTGGAAACATTATGTTTTGGGGGTGTTTTTCTACTAAGGGGACAGGACAACTTCACCACATCAAAGGGACGATGGACGGGGCCATGTACCGTCAAATCTTGGGTGAGAACCTCCTTTCTTCAACCAGGGCATTGAAAATGGGTCGTGGATGGCTATTACAGCATGACAATGACCCAAAACACACGGCCAAGGCAACAAAGGAGTGGCTCAAGAAAAAGCACATTAAGGTCCTGGAGTGGCCTAGCCAGTCTCCAGACCTTAATCCCATAGAAAATCTGTGGAGGGAGCTGAAGGTTCGAGTTGCCAAACGTGAGCCTCGAAACCTTAATGACTTGGATAAGATCTGCAAAGAGGAGTGGGACAAAATCCCTCCTGAGATGTGTGCAAACCTGGTGGCCAACTACAAGAAACGTCTGACCTCTGTGATTGCCAACAAGGGTTTTGCCACCAAGTACTAAGTCATGTTTTGCAGAGGGGTCAAATACTTATTTCCCTCATTAAAATGCAAATCAATTTATAACATTTTTGACATGCGTTTTTCTGGATTTTTGTTGTTATTCTGTCTCTCACTGTTCAAATAAACCTACTATTAAAATTATAGAATGATAATTTCTTTGTCAGTGGGCAAACGTACAAAATCAGCAGGGTATCAAATACTTTTTTCCCTCACTGTATAGACACACTGTACATACAGTATACCGTTTATATACTCTAACCATAGATCGGCCCATGCAAACGTAAATTCGGGATCCACTGCGATGGTGCACTATTAACGCCATTGCAGTGTATCGCGAATATGGGGGGTTATAACCATGCGACTCGTTTCATTCACGATAATATAGTGCATATTAGAAGTTTTCCCCCTGTGGAATTTATGATAGATGAGTGGTGTGAGAGGGCGAGATCAGTGGCGTGAGAGATGGTAGATGCGTGGAGTGAGAGAGGGAGATTTAATGTTCAAATTTTCCAGTTCCCTGAACAGCAGGAGATGGAGACTTCACTGTGTACGAATGCTCCATCTCACTGTGAGGCTGTGGCTGTGGGGCTGCTGGAATCACACACAGGGTTCGGGTGTCAACCCAAGAAGGTGATGATATCATGAAGGCCTACCTGTCGTAGTGGGTGATGGACATGTAGTCATAGGGCAGTTCAAAATCGCTGGTTTCCAGCAGTCGAAACTGACGCTGTTCATCTGGTAGAAAAGGGATCAAGAATAAAATTTCACAATGACAATTAATATGCATTTTAAGAGACATTCAGCATTGGATTTAATTTATTTTAATATTTAACTTATTGGCCTTTTTGTCCATGTATCTTACCTGAGAGAAAATGACAAGTCCTGTATAGTCACTAAAATAAGATAATTGGGTTTTGACAACTTTCGTGACTGCAGGAATTAATATTCTATGGTTCTTTCGGTAAAGTCACGTAGATAGAAAAAAATACAATAAAATAATAAAAATAAAGTGAATACAATTATCACGACGTTTCGATTGCAACACAAGCGGTCGTCATGATCTATGTGACTTCACTGAAAGAACCATATAATAAGATAGTTGGAGTCAACCTGATCCTTGCTTATTCCTGATAACAGGGCCTATTAACAACATAAACAGTAGCAACATCTTTAACTTGCATCACATATACATTTACACTTTCTGACAATGAAACAGGTGTTAAGATGTTCAAACACAAAATAGATACCTATTGCAAGGCATCAAGTCTGCATTAACCACGCATACTTGTGGAAAAACATACACAAAGGCTCTGATAATATATGGCATTGCCTTTGAAACTGATTGGCCTACACTAGAGACAGCCTTCTTTATGGCCTTGTCTCACCGGCGTTAGACCAGAGAACGCCAAAAGGTGAAGAGTACAAAGACAATGCAAGTCTGCGTATAGTATCAGAGCACATTTGTTTGCATGTCAAATCTTGCAACTTATCTATTTTGTTTTTGAACATCTTAACACCTGTGTTATTTCCAGAAAGGGTTATGTTTTCATAATTTTAAAACTGGCAAAAAAGTCTCAGATATCACATATACAGAGGAATGCCTCCCATACGACTGGATGTGGGATGCTAGGTGTGGATTATTATTATCCATGTTCATCTATTATTATTATTATCTGTGCATTTTACTCCTTGCTCACAACAATGAGCAGAGCCTCGGGTGATTACAATGCAGCAGGTTGACACATTGGAGAGCACAGGTGCATTTTTGAGTCGTCACCTCAGTTAACCCAGAACACCTGTATTTGTCCCTTGAACTCCTGCCTGCAAGTATTTCACACTTCACGTGGCCTCAAGCTGCACATAGCCTGGCAAACGCTGTGGTGACGCAACTGTCATTCAGTTGTGAATGGTGGTTGGTGTTGTTAATATATTAAACAGGCAGTTTACTGCAGCTACGCTGCACTTTATACTCAATTTCTGAGTCAAATAACACTATACATCTTAAAGGTTTCTTAATCTGTGCCCGGAGCATGATTGTATTATTTGGTGGGTATGCGAGTACATATGTGTGCAGTGACTGCCCATGATTCTACACGCGCTTATGAAACCACACAACAACTGAAATAAATCATATCTGCCAGACAATTTCCCATGTGCCGTTACCTTTATGGTGAGAGACATAAGTCACCAGATTAATAACCCGGTGTGCTAACCACTGCACCACCGCTCTCCCACTCCCTCACATAAGGATGAAATTGCAGATGTCAAAAAAATGTAATACTACCGTTTGCAGTTTGTAAATTTAAAACCTCCTTGACTTTCTGAATATAAAGTAGTGACCGGTTACTGGGTCTGGGATGGACGGTGGCAGCCTGGATAAACCAGGGCTTGTGAACTGGGACATTGTGAATTGCCTTCAAATGCATGAGTCACGATTCCAGTCATACATAAACTGCTGCTGGGCTGCAAGTTGGAATTAGACTGAACTAAAAGTTTGCAAGAATAAACAACAGATGTGAGCTCTTAATTCATGCTCCCCTATTAATATATCTCACACGTTGTTTCATGAGCATCTTACAACATTATCCTTCATGTTCTCTCCCAGATCCAGGAATTATAATTCAAAAAGAAGTGATAATATATTGAGTTTTACTCCATACTATTGTAGAGGTTATTACAGGGAGGAGTGCGGACAAGAAACACAAGTGTGTCGCCACCCGAGTACGGGTGCTTACATCCACGTCCGCATCCGTTGAGCCTGGGGGGCCAGGGTGGCTCTGGGATCCCCCATAACTCCGCCCCTCGTAAGGGAGGGCTATATAAGGCTGGGATCCACAGAGCTCGGGGGGTTGTTGAAGAGAAGCTGACCAGTGAAGATTGAAGAGCTGCAGAATAGGCCCTGGGACTCCCCAGCCTCGCTGCCCTTGTAAGGGCCGAGCTGGGTAAGCCAGCGGCGCGGCCCCGAGAGCTCCCGGGACCTCTGCTCTTATAAGAGCAGGGTCGGGTGAGCTGGGTGCCGGTATCCGAGCTGTACCAGAGCCGGATGAGATAGCCTCCCCTAGAGCCCTAGTTGGAGGACTGGGAATAGGGTAGGGATTTAGTGACAGGGGTGATCCCAGCTAGTCCGGGTGAGGGGGCCGTAACCCCTTCAAGTATTGTACAGTCCGCCCTTGTGTTAAATAAAAGTGTGTGCCTCTGCTCCGTCGTCCGAGTGCCTGCAAGTCACTACACTTGGCGTCAGAAGTGCTAAAAAAGGACATGGATACGAGGCGTACGACCCGTGTCCAGGAACCCAGAGAAGACGACAGCGAGGGAGAGGCGGTGGAGGAGATAGCCGCCGACATACCTGCACAGTCGCTGCCGCCTCCATCACCTGCGGGAGAGCCGGAGGGAGTCGGCACGTCGGCTGACGATTTGGCCTTGGCCCACTCCCGTCTCGCCGAGCTCCTCTATGCTGCAGCCGCCGTGCTGCAGCAGATAACTCGCCTGGGGCCGGGCGGAGCGATGCAACGAGAAGACGGACAGCGCCCGCCAAAAACTCCCGCCTTCGCGATGGGCCGGAGATTCGAACTTCCCGCCACGGGTACAGTGGGAGCCGAGGGAGGGGCCCCAGCTCATCAAACGGGTGGCGGGGCCCAACCAGCGAGCGCTACGTCATCGGCAGGGGCGGGTCGCAGTGGCTACCTATCAGCGCCCGCTAGGTCATCAACGGCGGACGACAGCACCGACCAAGCCGAAGCCAGCGCGTCACTGACGGCGCGACCTCCGTTACGCTCCGCCATTGCTCCCCGTACTGTTCACCAACATGGTACGGGTATTGGGCGATCTTCCGAGACGGAGCCAACCTTTCAGCAACGCCTGCCAGCCCTGCATGAGTTCGTGTCGAGCGGCGGTGATTGGGGTGGGTTTCAGCGCCGTTTCCTCGCCCACCAAGAGATGGCTGGGTGGACGGACAACGAGGCGCTGCGTGCTCTTCCGGCGATGCTGGATAGCGACGCCCTTGGCACCCTCACCGCTGCACCCAGGTCGGCACGCTCCACGCTTCAGTCAGCGCTGCAGGTGCTGGCCACGGTTTATGGGCCGCCGTCCGATTGTCGCCAGCTTTTCTACGAGCGGCAGAGGGGCGACAAGGAGTCACCACTCGCCTACCGCACGGCCCTCTTGGCATTGGCAAAGGCGGCTTTCCCGCGCATGGACGAGGAAGGGGTGGATGCGATGGTGGCCGAAAAAATTCTGCTCTTGGCCGACGACTTGAACTTCGTCATCTTGGCGCAGGATGATGCGGACATGTCGTCACTGCGGGCTGCAAGGCACATTCACGCCAACCTGATTTCACAGCGGAGGAAGGCCAGCAAGGCAGCTGCGGGACATACCGTGGCGGCAACCACCTCCGAGTCCGAGGGGGGCTTCGCTGCGAGCTGCTCTACAGAATGGCGGTCTGGCGGCCGACCGGCTCGGGACGCACCGAGCCAGCGAGAGCAGCCCAAGCCATCGGGAGCACTCGTCGTGTGCTACAACTGTGGCCTCCGGGGCCACGTGGCTTTGGGTTGCCGTGCTCCTCGACAGCGCGGAGGAAGACCTGTGGCTGACGACGGCCCTCTTCGAAAGGCTCCACAACATCCTCCGGCAAGTCGTGGCACCCCACACGTTCGGCCCGCACGCACACACACTTCCTTCCCACATGCCCCGACACACGATTCTCCGAGTTCGGGTACTGCTGCGCCGGCTCGCGGGTTGATGGGGAGGGCGCTCCAACCGGGCCAATGGTCCGAGTTGGCGCACCGTGTTGTGGCTGCGTCGGCGGGGTCGTCCGTTGTTACGGGCCACATTGACGGGGTGGAGGTACGGGTATTGATCGACACGGGAGCATCTGCGACTATCATTTCAGATTTGATTTATAATATCCTGCCCGTCCAGAGTCGTCCGTTGCTCCCCGTCGATATACCGTGTTACGACGCTAACGGCGGTTCATTGGGGATTATCGGCCAAATTCGAGCGCAAATTTCGATCGGGGACATTAAATTATCTGGCCTGGTGTTGGTCTCGTCCTCTCTGGCTGTCCCGTGCCTGTTGGGGACAGACTTTTTGGCCAAATTGCCTGTCAAAATTTCATTGACCAAGGATGTATCGAGCTTCCATCGGGCCGACGTATACCCTTCCTGCCCTCCACCCCTACCTTGCGTACAGCCTGTGCGACGGTTCAGGCGCTTGTAGCTCGGACGGTGCGCGTACCCCCGGGGACGCAGATGCTCGTGCCCCTGCGGTTGCGTCGGCCGTTCGAAAAAGGGGTCGCAGACCAGGGTGTTTTGCTGGGACCGTCTAGGGCCGGGGTAAATGGTCCGGATTTGGTTACGGCCCAGACGATTGTTAGAGGGGAGGAGGACCCATTTATCGCGGTCCTCAATGTTGGGACACGCACGGCGGTGGTTTCCCAGGGGACCGTATTCGCTCACGCGATTCCGGTGCCTGCGGAAGCGCCGCTTGTTGGCCATGTGGCCACCGCTTCTCAGCCGCAACGCCTGTCAGACCATGACGAGGCTTGGCTGGAGGCGCTTTGTGCTGAGACACCTGACCTATCCGACGCACAACGAGATAAATTGCGTACCCTTTTGCGGGAATTTTCCGATGTGTTTAGTAAGCATAAATATGACATTGGATGTACAAATTTGCTATGTCACCATATTGACACCGGTGACAATGCTCCGGTCCGCCAAAATCCTTTTCGGTTAAGTCCCGCCGAAAAGGAGCATGTCAAATCGGCTGTAGATGACATGTTGGCTTCTGACATTATTTCTCCCTCGACCAGCCCTTGGGGTGCACCCATTGTGTTGGTTAAGAAGCAGGATGGGTCCCTGAGGTTCTGTGTTGATTTTCGGCGATTAAATAAGATCTCGGTGGCCGATGCTTACCCACTTCCTCGAATGGACGAATCTTTGGATGCCCTAGCTGGATCACGGTTCTTTTCCACCTTGGATTTGCTCTCAGGGTTTTGGCAACTCCCTCTTGATAATGAATCAAAGCCCAAAACGGCTTTTCGAACGCCGCAAGGCCTCTTCCAATTCAATCGGTTGCCTATGGGGCTCCACTCCGCTCCCGCGACGTTCCAGCGCCTAATGGAATTGGTTCTCGCTGGCTTGCAATGGGAGGTGTGTTTAATTTACCTTGACGATGTGATCGTATTTAGTAGTACATTCGAGAAACACCTGGATAGGCTTCGGGCCGTTTTTCTCAAAATGCGCGCAGCTAATTTGAAATTTAAGCCACAAGAGTGCCATCTGCTCTGCGAATCTGTTAGATATTTGGGTCACATCGTCGGACGCTCAGGTATCTCAACCGATCCCGCCAAAACGCGTTGTGTCAGCTCCTGGCCGACTCCCACCTCGGTGGGGGAGGTTAGGAGCTTCGTCGGGTTTGCATCCTATTATCGGCGATTTGTCGCGGAATTCGCGTCTATTGCAAAGCCGTTACACGCTCTGACGGCAAAGGGGGTTAAGTTTCATTGGGGGCCGGAGGAGGAGGCCTCCTTTAACTCTCTTCGGGATGCCTTGGTAGGTGCCCCACCGTTGAGTTACCCCGATTTTTCACTACCTTTCATGCTTGACACAGACGCGAGCAACACGGGGATTGGTGCCGTACTTTCACAGGTTGTGGGTGGCGTGGAGCGCGTGGTGACTTACGGGAGTAGAGTTTTGTCTCCTGCCGAGCAGAGATACTGCGTCACCCACCGGGAACTGTTGGCTATTGTTTTCTTTATCCAACAGTACCGGCCATATCTGTACGGCCGGCGGTTCACTGTCCGTACAGATCATGCGGCCTTGCAGTATGCCCTGCGTGTTCACCAACCATCGGGGCAATTGTCCCGATGGCTGGAGATCATTCAGGATTTTGATTTCCAAACCACGTATCGCAAGGGGATTCGCCACACAAATGCCGATGCCCTGTCGCGCCTGCCCGCCGCGTCGGAATGCTCTTGGGCTCCGCACGTTGTAAATCTGCGAGCGACGACAAGGGGCAGGTCCTTGGGGCCGCCATTGAGGCTCCCTCTGACGATGGGCCTATCGACAAAGGGGGAAATGACTCCCTGCTGGGGTTGTCAAGTGCGGAGTGGGGGCGCCTCCAAAAGGAGGATACGTCCCTCCTGGCGCTGCGGTGGCGCGCGGGCGAATCTGCTCAGGGAAAGTCGGGCGTCGACGCATGGGGGTTATTCCAGGGCCTCCTGATGCATTGGGACGGGGCGATCCGCCGCCACAGGCTTGTGGTGCCTTCCGTGTTGAGGGGTAGGGCTGTGTGGGCTGCTCATGAGAGGCTCCTGCACTTGGGCGTCCATAAGACCCTTGCCATGCTCCAGCTTAATTTCTTTTGGCCGGGCATGGCTAGGGATGTGGACGAGCTGTTGCGGTCTTGCAACCAATGTGCGCAACGGAAGCCGCCGGCAAAGGGAGCCAACCCCCCCCTCCAGTCCATTTCGGTCACCCGGGTTAATGAGCTTGTCGCTCTTGATATTTTGGGCCCATTTCCTCCCACGCCTAGGGGTAATAAGTACCTACTGGTTGGCGTGGAGTATTTCACGCGGTGGCCTATGGCTTGGCCGCTTGCCAACCAGTCGGCAGCAGCCGTTACGGAGGCTTTTGTCCAGGGCTATGTCCTCGACAAGGGCGCTCCGGAACGGTTGCTGACCGATCAGGGAAAGAATTTCACCAGTTCCCTTTTACACGAGGTGTGTGAGCTTCTCGGTACGAAGAAGATTCGTACGTCCCCTTACCACCCACAAACGGATGGAATGGTAGAACGCCTGCATAGGACTCTTACATCTATGCTGTCCCACCAGGTATCTGAGGCCCAAACTGATTGGGACCTTCGGATCCCGGGTGTTCTGGCGGCTTACAGAATGGCTCCACACGCGGCGACCGGATTCTCGCCATTTTTTTATGTATGGGCGCGAAGTTGACCCGCCTGTCGCGACCCAGCTGCGAATTGCCACACCGCACGCTAAATCTAAGTTGGCCGACCATGTGAAATTTAACATCCTCAAGTTGGGGGAGGCACGGGAGGCGGCCATGCGGAACACTGACTCTCGCCAGAAGGCGAACGAACGGTTACGATTGCGCCGGTCGCACACGCACCAATGGCAACCGGGTGACAGAGCATGGCTACACTGCCCCCAGGTGCCGTTGGCCACCTCGTCCAAGTTGTTGCGACCATGGAGAGGCCCCGTGGAAATCGTGCAGGTTGTGCGGCCCCAGTGTGTTCGCATCAAATGGGGGAAGCGGCGCTGGTTCGTACACCCGTCACGGTTGAAACCGTTCTTGGCGCCACATGCTTCCTCTCATACCTCTGGCCGAACGTGTGGGGGGTCCGCTGACTCCTGGAGGGCGGAGTCGCCGCCGGTGTCTGACCCACCGCTAACTGTTCCATCTGCAGGGGCCCAAGGACTGACGCCCTCTCGGCCGCCGGCCTCCCCTGGGAAGGTCGGCACTGGCTCGTTCAGGATCCCGGGGGCCCGTGCGTCTGAACTTTTACCACCCGCCACCGGGCCGACCGGACCGGGCCCTTGTGACGGGCCCGCTGCACGGACGCGCGCCAAGACACACCGGTTGTTGTAAGGGGCTTCCGCGCGTGTTCCGCTGCGGAGGGGGCTCGCTCACCGTGTTTTTTTCTTTTCTTCCCTTCTTTCATTTTTTTTATATATAGCGTCGTGAACCACACTGTGTACATATGTTGCGTTGGGGGCTAGGGTATTTATATGGGTCCGTCGGTTCTTGTTGTTGATGTTATTGTTGTTCATTGTTACGGGGCGCACACACGTGTTTATTGTCTTATGACATTTATTCGGGGTTTTTGAAGGGTGATTGCAGCCGGGACGGCTGCGGGCTGTACGGGGGGGGGGGGGGGGTGATTTAGAGGTT
>JAAXLI020001278.1:200-30264 GCA_014621495.2 Entosphenus tridentatus | reverse complement strand
CACCTGAGGACGGCTGCTTGCGTTGTGGCCGAAACGTCGTGAGAATGATTTGATTATGTTTTATTATTTTATTATTTCCATTCTACGTGACTTTACCGAAAGAACCAAGAAAAACATAAATATTAATATTTTTACAATGTATTTTAGACTGGAGTGCTGTCCTAAATGATGTTGCATGGGCTCTCTGGACCAGCAGTGTCTCTTGTCAGTGCCCTCTGTACCCAGAATGTCTTGTGATCGTACTTTAAGGATGATACACTCACGTGCATTGCGTCTCCACCTCCGTGATGACCTTTACAACTGGGTCTCCTTTTGCGTTTAATGCCCGCACTGTAAAGAAGTGAGCAACAACACAAGATGGGCAGGTTAGATATTAGTGGGTCCTTCTAAGAATTTGAAAAGCAACTAAAGAGGCATAAACTTTCGAATGTAGTTGTAAAACATTAAAAACATACTTCACAATGAATTTAAAATGTCACAAATAATTAAGAGATCATGGGCGGGGCTTGGTGACATCATCAGCATTATTAGCGCGTCACACTGGGCATGGCTCAAAGGGGGTTTCCCACCTTCAGGAGGCAGGATGTGGTGCCCGTCGCCATTTTTAAATGGGCATGAGTAATCAACCACAAAATAGTCAACTGCAAATGTATTCAATTAGTCGACCTAATTGACTAATTATCCCAGCTCTACTGTACTGTGTGCACGGGCTTGGTGCTCCACTCATAGGCAAGGATTTTCTCCAGGTGGGGGGGGGGTTATTGTGGAAACAAAATCATAGTGCCAATCAACTGCTGAATGACGGCATCCGCTGACTTGTTGGTCATGGGGATGGCTTGACCGTACTTCACTACACTGATCAGTGCCGGTTTGTGAAATTCCTTTACAAATTGTATAGAAAATCTCCAAACAGCTCCATGAAAACATCTTACAAAAAGCATTGATATCATGATAGACATTGGATTGTTATAAGTGTTAAGTTGTGACCGATGCAAAAATAGTATTCATTACATCGATACTCTTTCAAATACATTGTGACGGATCACTGTAATTGTAAAATAAAATCCCCTGAGGCTCCATATTGTGTTCTTTATAACACATGCAAACTTCACCTTTGGCTGCTTTTTCCTCCTTCACCTCCTCCTCTGTCTGATGAGAGAACAAACAAAACCACGACGACCATCAACACCAAGAGCCAGGAGGCAAGCTGAGCACAACGGTGCACAGGGGACCACAGGAGGTGGCCTCGTCTCTCCCTGCTCAGCCCGGTGGCACAGTAATGGGACTTCCGGTTTGGAAGGTGGCACCCTGCTACCACAGCAGGGCTCTCTGTCTGGGATGAGCCCTCCCTGCGCTGTCCCATCACACTGGGGGATTTTGTTGCCACTCTTCTTTTTGGTAGCACACTCTTGGTTGAACTCAAACTGTTCGACCAATTAAAGTAACATTTTGTGAAAAACCGGACAATATTTTTTAATTTGTGTAATTTGTTGTATTTTATTTGATTTAAAATCATGCTCCAAAGGACATACCAATTACTTTGCAGAAGAATGAAATATGAACTCATGATGAAACTACTCCATGTCCATAACAATCATAAATGAATAAAAGTAAAAAAAGCCAGTGAACAGGCCTAACATCAGCGGAGCTTAGTGAGCTCATTCACTAAGCACTGCTGCACCGGCGGCAATGCGGTGTCTCCATGAGGAAATGTGAGCAGCCAACTGAGTGAGCAGAGTGGTGGCGGCCAACAACACCCACAGCGGCAATACCACGCATTCAACCCTCCACAGGGAATGCCTTGCGAAAATGCATACACATTCTTTAAATAACAACCACACTGCAATTATGAGGTAATGTCATTGAATGTATCTATTAGAAACCTTAGTAACTAAAGAGTTGTAAATTACATGAAAAGGAGTCTACAGATTTACCCACAAACGTAATTTTATACCTCATTAGTGCAGTGCCATTTTACCATCTGTGAACAAAGTCGGTGAAACCGGCGCGGTGAGACTCCCGTGGCTATGGGTTGCCATGACCACTTGTGGTGTGGGATCAAAAACGATTCACCCATGAACGATAAAACAACACCCCTCCGGTTCCCGCCGTGTGCACCAAACAAGGATCTCGTCTGTCACAGCAGGAACTCAGCTATGCCTCATTGTTGAGCCATTTTGCTTGCAACTGAAACACCGTTTTGCGTGTTATCCAAACTGCACCGAGCAGTGTGAAGGCGTGCGGTTCTCTCGCTATGCGTTTGCAGTAATGTAGGTCTGGCAGTTTCACAGGAAAACGTTAATGGCCGTTACTTTTAAAGAACCCCATTGTACGTAAACATTAACTTAAAATTACCATACTGATGCAACGTCTGCTCCCCACAAAATATAAAATTACTTTTAACTAAAGCTGACACAATTTATAGTCATGTTTCCCACTGCTTCATCCCTCTCACCTTTTTTCTGGATATGTTCACATGGTTCTCCAGCCCTCCGTGTGCTATCACATCTGACAAATCAGCACACAAGCACAATGAACAAAACATAAATATATAAAATCATTCTTATTGTTCATACATCTGTCTAAAAAGACAAATGACGCATTTATATGTAAGCTCAAACCCAAATAACCTTTATCATGTAGTCCATAGTTTGTTTGTACTTCAATCAATGTTCATGAAATTATGCACTCCCAGAAGGTTGATAGGTTGTGTAAGAAATAGTGTCATAACGTATGTAGAGAGATGGATATGTAAAAAAGACATGCTGTCTGCGTATCTATTTTGTTTTCTATATTCTTCACAGTCACACTTACGATTAACGTGAGTTACGTATTATATGTTACATCTAACAAGGACCTGTATCATAGAGGGTCCGTGCCTGTAAGTGTTGGCAGTTCACCAGCATTGATTGAAGATAGCCTCACTCTAATGGTAAGGAGACACTATATAAAAACCAGCTCGTAGTTTTTTGTCTTGAATAAATTCTGCTGAATATCTACACTTCCAGATGGTCGTGTGGACGATAGGTTGTGTAAGAAATACTTTTATTTTTTTTATATAAAAGATGGATGTGCGAAGGAAAGATGTCTGCTTATTCAGTTGGTTATTTATAGTCTCCACAATGACGAGAATTATTATTTTTAATTATAGGAAATGAACGCATAACATTGTAAAGAAAGCTATAGAGTTGACTCAAGATAATGAGCAAAACAAATTCACATACAACAAATTCACTCAAAAATGTCTGAGAGACACATCGCAAAAAACACCGCAGTTGTGGGTGTACCTAAGACAGTTACCGCAGGTGGACTGCGAAAAAATAATGGATGAAAATGTGGAAGAAAGTAGGCCGCAGTTATTTTGTGAAACTGAATTCACGATTAAAAGAAACATACCAATGTGCCTCAAGAATTACATGTTATTCTGTGTATATTACCTGCTATGCCGTGGATCAGGGTTATGGACATTGACAAAGAAAATGGAACAAAAGCTGAAGAGTGTGAAGAGGAGCATGCGTGGCAGTGCACTCGGACACAGCTATAGGAACTTTATGCTTCTCACCGAGGATTTGTGAGAGCCACTTTGCCATATTTTCTTCAAATTATCAGTGTGATGCTCTGTTCAATTGGGGATTATCAACTGTGCAGCAAGTTATTTAATTATGATCTGTTGATGATGAAGAAGTCATTGGTAATGTTGACATTGTCCTCACATTGCCCCGAGCAAGGCCTGCCTACCGTGCACATTCGTCGTGCAATTCGGATTTCCCTCCCATTGAATGAAACAATGAGCAGCTCTCAAGTGCATACCATGAATGTAACGAGAGGCGCAATGTGTCAGTAGAAAAGGGCTTCCCATCTCTGGGCATATTGAGGGGTTTTGTTTACTACGCGATTCGTATATTATACACGTGAAGCTTAAAGGGTGGCACTGGGAGTGGTCAACCAATTCCAGATGTATCACGACAATCGCTAACATTCTATTGTAACTCAAGATATGAAGATAACCTTAAGACTAGAATCCTTATGCAATGCCCTGTCCATGAAAAATTACTATTACGAACACTTTTCTTCTTTATTTTAAAGATATACATGTATGTATGTTGAACTTCTTTAGCATCATACGTACCTAACGGTGCTAATTGGAGGTGTGAAGTAGGACAACAAACTAAACACAAAGCAGTTCTAAAGAAATAAGTTTTCAGTCTATATGTAAAAGTGCATAGCTCCAGTGGCTTCCTAATATTGGAAGGAAGAGCATTTCAGACAGTCGCAGAAGTGCATCTGAAAGCGCGCAACTCAGTGGCCATCTTTGTTTGATGGACAGCCAAAAGCTGCTACGAGGAGGGCCGGAGTTTATGTGAAATGAACGGAGTTCGTGTGAAGATATAAACTAATGTTGATGTTGTTGAATTATTTGAAGGTACTACTTTAAGAGATCTGTTATTTTCAGAAGCGCAAGTTCCCGTACATCTTGTAACTTGGCAGTGTCTCCTGTGAATGGGTTTGTACGAAAGTCATCTCAAAGTTTTGTCATCCCCACCACCAGAACCTTTACGTAAAAAGATATTGATGGGGTCTCATGTTAAGGTTCTCACACTATCTGGTTGGTTAAGGAATTAAAAGAATTACATCACCTACCAATGACATGGCCATGGTACAAACCTCAGTGAAGAGGACATCTGAACAAATGACCTCAGTAAACCCACCTGCAGAGTGAGAATTCAGCACTCGGGTTGTTGTAAAGCCATAAAGTTTTTGCACTTTCACGATATCACAGGGGCTGAGGGAGTTGCCGTGCCCCATGTGCAGCATGAGGACAGGGTTTTTAGGGATGATGGTCGGGTTGCGCTCGTCCACTGAGCCCGCCGTCCTGAATGAACACACCCACACATACACACACAACACCAAGTACAAAGCACTCCTTGATCAGGCCATTATTGGTAAACACATAAAAAAAAATAGTATACAAATGAAAGACTTATATGAAAAAATATACATTCTGCAGGGCAGGAGTGTCGTTATATATCACGCGAAGTCACAGTTCACAGGAGTACACAATATTACACATAACACATTCTGTAGAGAGGGACAGCTTTAACAGCCCATTGTGCACGACAAAGTTGAGGTATCATGATACACGGGCAGCCAGGGCAGCACAAATGAGTCCCAGTGATATCCTCGTGGGCCCTTCACCACACGAGTCCCAGGACAGGCTGTGTGGGCCCCAGTGCCTAATCACCAATGAGCCCCAGAATAATTTTGCGGTACCAGGGGCCCTTCACCAGCGAGTCGGCAACAATGACATCCAAGGCAGCCCTAGGGGCAGATGAGGACCAGGACAGAGACCACAGGGGGTGCCATTGAAGAGCGAGGATAAGGAGAGGTCAGGAAAGGGTCCAAAGGTGGCATAGGGTTAACACCAAGCAAAAGCAAAGGAGTTGAGAAGTAAAATAATATAAACATGTGTCAGGGAGGCAGAGGGGATGAGCAGGGAAGGTCTGGGTTGGACAGCAGCAACATCAGCGGCACACAGTCACGTCGACCTAAGGGGAGGTCAGGAGCAGGAGATAGATCTGTGATTAATTACAATTCTAGTTCTATGATTTTTAATTAATTAGAATCACATTGAAAATGTAACTGCAATTTTAGATAACAATGCTGCTGTATTCTTTAGTTCTTTCAGTAAAGTCACAAAGATAGAAAACAAAATAAAAAAACTAAAAAAAACTCACGACGTTTCGATCGCAACACAAGCGGTCGTCATCAAGTGGATAATTTTATTTTATAAAAAAAAATTTTTAATTTATTTTCTATCTACGTGACTTTACATAATATGAATTCCTGCAGTCACAAAAGTTTTAAGTCAAAATGTAATGCTGCTGTAATTGTAACTTAAATTGTGTGCAGGTCCAGCCGGAAGGCGGCAAAATTAGCCATCCTGTTGAATACACAACCGAGTGCGTGTATCTGGGTAAATCAGTTGGACTGGAATCAAAATTATGAAATAAGAGGTAATTGGGAGCTGGATGGAGTGCAACTGCAAAATAGTATTTTACCATTAAAAGCAACAAACCAAAGTTCCTAAATCATAAAGGTTAAATCAGTTAATAGTATCTGCCATGACATATGAATCATAAAGATAGATAATGAAACAGATTATAAACAAAATCTGAAAAGTACAGAAAAAGGGTGGTAAGAAGCATGCTGGGAATTACACCGAGAAACAGAAAACTTCTCTTTCAGTAAGGTCAGTATATTAGTACACACGTGCTGGCTGTAGTGAAGATAATATACATGAGCACACGCACATGTTGTAGTACAGGGAATGTATAACATACAGACTATATATATGGTACAGAGAATGTATAAGACACACACATGGTGTAGTATAGGGAATGTATAAGATGCACACACACACGCTGTGATATAGGGGAAGTATAAGGCACGCACACACAGGGAGTGGTTGGGCTGGCACGTACATGCTGTAGTGCATGATGGAGCTGCAGTCGTAGGGGGCGGACACGTCATGCGCGTGTGATTTCTTAGTGAAGATTTGACCATGCCATTCTGAAAAAGAAACATGGTCTAACATGTTAAACCTTCTTTGTCACATTCGCTATGAATATTATCAGTCTGATTTGTAATTTATTTTTGGGTGAGACCACGTCATGATCTGGCAAATTTGTGTCAAAAGGCTCACCACCACCCGACACAGCCAAACAAATTAAATTGTCACAGTGACAAGCGTGTAATGCATCAATTATTATTGTTTCATTCTGACGGGTTAGGTGAAGAACATTTATCACAACCACATTTAGCAATCAGATGCCACGTTTCACTTCAAACTGCCAAGCATATTCAGGAAAATCCAGGAAGTCAGAATATCCCCTGCACACAACCCGGTTTCTAAAATGGGTCTTGTGACACCACATAAACAACCAATCAGATGTATAATATTTCTAAATAAACAATAAATTAAATTTATAATTGCCACCGTTAATAAAATTAAATTTGAATACATTTGTAATAGTTCATTATTATTTTATACTCTTTGGTTCTTTCGGTAAAGTCACGTAGGTAGAAAAATAATAGATCGCAACACAAGCAATCGTCATCAGGTGGGACAACCACAGCAAGAAAAAACTGCTGAAGTAGGCGAGAGATCTGCAGTGGCACGAGGTTATATAGGCCTCGGCAGTATGGGGGGAGAGAGAAGTTGGGGGGGAAGGAGGCGGGGCAGAAAGTGGACCCCGCAGCAGCACCCGGGTCACTGGAGTAAAGTGGACCACCACAGCAGCACTGGAGAGATCGGCTGCAGGGGGGGAGAGAGAAGTGCGGGGGGGGGGGGAAGAATATTTGTAGTCAAATGGGAAGGCAGGTCTGTGCAGGACAATTCTCTTAAACAAAACAATAAACTGTGTGAACACATTGCATCAGTTAAGAGGGTGGCACGCTGCTATAATGTTTCCAGTCATTACAAACTGATGGTACCAGAGGCAGTTCGGAAGCAACAGTCACAGGTGACGCTCAACCTGCACTGAGAGATGGAGTCACATTGTCCCTCTCACCGGGCTTCATGTTCTCTGGCACCACCCAGACGTGGTCGTCGCGGTCACTGCGGCAGTGCTCGTGGTGGAAGCCGAGCGCGTGCATCAACTCGTGCAGAACCGTGCCCTTGGTCACCTTTCCGGGCTCCAGGGACAGATCCTGGCCTCCACCCTGCCTCCCCACGTACGACCAGCTCTTGCTGAGAGACCTGAAAGCAGGAATCATCCACCGGTGTCACGTGATTATTTTAAATACATTTAGATAAAGTACATTTCAGATCTTTATGTAAATGGCCCAATGCGTTTGCATGGAACAGTAGAATCCCTAAACTAAAGAGTACAGAAGAATGAAGTTGTCTTCTTGGTTCTTTCGGTAAAGTCAGGTAGAAGGGTAGTAATAAAATAATAAAAATAAAACATAATAAAATAATTCTCACGACGTTTCGGCCACAACGCAAGCAGCCGTCCTCAGGTGAAAACCAGGTCTGTCGAGGCGACAGCGTCTGAATGAAACAGCACACGTGCTTGGAGCATATATATAAGCTGGGTTGGAAGGGGGGGAAAGAGCTCCTTGACAAAATAATTTGCATATCAAGAGGAATTTAGCATATTTATGGGAAATGCAGGTATGTGATTAGTACTACTTATGCCCGTGCATTATGCAGGATTAGCAGCATGACAGGGAGGGGATAGAGGTAGCATTAATAAAGGGAAGAAGTGTTAATAGTATGTAGCTGCAGTAACTAAAACCACCACGTAAACAACTAAAGTATAAACTACATAGTATCATCAGTATACTAAATATACTCTACAATAAGCTGAGTTACTAACAGTAAGTAATACATTACAATTCTACATCGTAAAAAATATAATATGCTTCCATCTAAACTTTATTCTCTTACATCACACGAGTCTACACCGTACTATATAGAGACCGGACCCACACATTGAAAAGCTAGACGTTAACAAAGTCGTAATTAATCGCAGTAACAGTTCTATTTCTGAAGGGGCTCTGTGATGAAACTTTGATGAGTTTAGCAGATATGGAAAATGTATGTGGACTGAATGTGATGGTGCACAGACCCGCGCAAGCATGAGTAAAGAACAGCTCCACCCCTCCCGTGGATGGGGGGAGAATGAGCAGGTGATGATTAGAATGACTGGCGAATCCCCTCGAGTGAACGGAAATCCTTGGCGTGGGGACATTGGGCAGGGTAGTACGATAGGGCGTCAGGGTGGTGCAACGTTTAGTGGTGCGTGTCTTGATTTCAGGTTACCCCATAGGAAGTGGGCCAACTTTGCGGACTTTGCATTGTCGGGAAACAGGCGAGGTAGCCCAGCGAGCTAGGCAAGTAAACTAGGCTGGCTAGTTAGGCGGGTCGTGACAGGTGGGGCTCTCTGGGGTTCCCCCACAGTTGGTGGACTCGCCAACCTTGGGGGTGAGGCAGAGGCAGGTTATTGGTGGGGAGGTTGACTGGCCACGGCACTGTTGCCCACCCGACGTGCCGTAAGACCACCCGGGGCGGAGACCCTGAGTGGTCCTACAGCCCAGGCGAGTCTGGGGATTCGAGCTCAGACGCCGACGTCCGGACCACCGCCAACCCCCCGGGTGCAGTGGATTCAATGCATACCAATATCCTCAAACATCAACATGCACATATAATATTGGACCCCTTATGCAGTGAGGTCAGATGCCATGTACATTGTTTTGCCTTACATCCAGATACATGTAGCTGTGGTGCCACAGCCCTCAAACCTGCCCCTACTGTCCTTCCCCACACCCACACAAAACACAGAGCTCAAGTCCCCCCAACCCATCTCTAGAGCTCCCCTGTCTGAGTTTTTCTTTTTCCGAGTGTTCCCAGGGGAATGACCAGGCTTCGATTCTCAGACTGGAGGGACATTGGCTATCCAAGACAAAACAGGTGAATGGCTGAGGGAATCGACGCTCATATTGGCTGTAGATTGGGAGAAGTCAGCCAGTTATAGATCGCCAGTCGGAACCCCAAGATGCCCACAGCAAATCGAACACGGGTTGTCGCTTGAGGCTGCAGCAGTGACAGCTCCCGTCCCCCATACCAGCAATCATTGTAAGAATGTGGCCTCATTGCCAGGAAGAGTATTATCCTCTGAAATTGCTGTTAAGCAGGAGACAGCGATTGACGGACTTGAATCGAAATAATAAGTGGTTATTTCATCAAGTGAATGTCCTTAACTGTATTCGTATTTGTGCACTCTAGGTATTAAAATGCCTACGTGGCACAATGCCCTATGCAGCATTGTATTTGTATTTGTCCATAAATACAAGAAAACCTCACCTTTCCTCAAACCTCACCCATCCGAATGCTGGATGCCCTTTAGCAAATACTGGAGTCGGAAGAAAGCCCATTTGTGAATTTAAGGTTTATTGAGCTGGCAAATGAATGTGAGTGCACCAAGCCAAGGGACAATGAGGAGATAGAGAGTGGTGATGGGGATAGGAGATAGGATGTAGGTGGGAGATCCGAAAGGTCAAAGGGCAAGTGGCGTTTTGAAATATAGTTAATTAGTTGGTGATACAGTGTTGGCAGTGGTGCTATTTTTACATACATTACATGTACATAACAAAAAAATTATTGCATTTTTTATTTCCTGCATGAAAACTATTATAAAATTACTCAATGGATAGTAGGTATTCCTGAACAATTGTGCATTTCTCTAAATAATTTGTGCGTCCATAAATTGTCTGAAAATAGTTTCTAGCGACAACTTTCCACCAAGTGATGTTTTCTGGCTTTTGAGTGAAATGTGCAC
Source organism: Entosphenus tridentatus (assembly GCA_014621495.2). Taxonomy (NCBI): domain Eukaryota; kingdom Metazoa; phylum Chordata; class Hyperoartia; order Petromyzontiformes; family Petromyzontidae; genus Entosphenus; species Entosphenus tridentatus. Next base: position 19,921 of record JAAXLI020001278.1, on the reverse strand, counting down.
TGGAATGCATGGAGCTAATGAGCAGAAACCAAGCTGTGTAAAGCAGCGAATGAAGAGACGGTGGGACGTGGCAGGGAAATGGCACTTCGACATTGTATGACACCCACCACTGCTGTAAACTAAAAATGCAATTTGTTCTGCTAGACAAAATGAGTTTCCATCCGATGCAAAACCTTCTCACGAGATGTGAAATGTCCTGAAAATCTCTCTAATTAGGCTAACATATATTCCACTGGTGGAGGAGGGTGTACGACACACACTTTACTTATGTGACCTAACACAAACATGTATTTTTAATCATTATTCCAGACAACAATAAACTCTCTTCAGCTAAGATGTGATTTTAGATGCACAGTGACTGTGTAAGACGAGCACATTCAAGATCAAAATCTGAATCTCTATTTAGAATGGAGGAATCCGATGAGCTATGAAGCACTTTTTCACTCCACACCTCTGGCAATGGCCAGAGGAACCACACAACGTGTTGGGATTGGCTGTGGTGAGGCAGAGCCGGTACAGCTTGTGGAATTACAAAGATCTATGTCAACATGATTGAGTGCTGAATGATAATTTTAGATGTGAGTACTGGCTGTGAATTACACTGGTCAACAAAAAATAATTCTGGCCTGGACTTTTGCAGCTGTTTTAGACTAATTTCAGGGTGCTGATTCCAAATCTGATATCAGATTTGCTCTATCACATCTCATTTTTATGCTATCGGCATACCCCACTTTCATTTATTTTACCCGAAATTAACTCTGTCACTTATGATTGCAAGTTGTTGCGAGTCAGTGACTGCTTTAGTGTTAAAATATGGTGCTGTGTTTTTAGGATAGTGTGTTTATAATATAATTTTATGTAGATATCCACATTTATTTAATATTTTTCTTCTGCAGGGCGTGATCTAACAATGGCTACAACATCCGAAAGAAGGAAATGCAGTAATGCCCCAGATATCTTCTGCTACATCTGTGGCAGCTTCACTTTGCAGGATCAAAGGCGCAACATCAATACCTTTGTCAAGAAGGTTTATCTTGCCTACTTTAAAGTACGACTTGGAGACCAAAACAAAAATTGGGCTCCTCACAAAGTGTGTAAAACCTGTGTTGAAACTTTCCGATCATGGTCAAAAGGAAAGAATGCTAAGCTGAAGTTTAGTGTGCCAATGGTTTGGAGAGAACCTAGAAACCATTTGGATAACTGCTACTTCTGCCTTGTCAATGTAAAAGGTTTCAAAAAGAAAAACAAACAACACTTACAATACCCAGATATCCCATGTGCCAGACGACCAGTTGAGCACTGTGAGGAAATACCTGTGCCTGTATTTACTGAGCTACCAGAGATTGATGTTGAATCCCTCAGTTTACCTGCTTCTACAGATGATGATGATGATGCTCAGATCGAATATACGCCATCTAATGCAGATTGTGATAACATTTCTCTGTTTAGTCAGCCTGAATTGAATGATCTTGTAAGAGATTTGTATTTGCCAAAGCAGTCTGCTGAATTGTTGGCTTCCAGGCTGCAAGAGAAAGGACTACTCAGACCTGGCACTAGTGTCTCCTTTCATCGTAACAGAGAAGCAGCACCGCGAAAGTACTTCCATTCAGATGGTCAACTTGTTTATTGTAATGATGTATGAGGGCTTCTTCTCAATATGGGACTGCCCGCATATGATTCAAGTGAATGGAGACTTTTTATTGACAGTAGTAAAAGGAGTGTGAAATGTGTGTTACTTCACAACAGAAATATATATGGTTCAATCCCAATATGACACTGTGTAAAAATGAATGAAGAGTATGCCAGCATCAATATTGTTCTGGATAGGTTGGAATACCATGTTCATGGATGGGTAATTTGTGTTGATTTGAAAATGGTTAATTTTCTGCTGGGTCAGCAAGGAGGTCACACCAAATACCCTTGTTTCCTGTGCTACTGGGGCAGTAGGGCTACATTAGAACACTGGGTTAAAAAGAACTGGCCACCAAGAATCAGTTTGACGCCTGGTGACAAGAACATCAAGAATGAGCCTCTGGTTGATAGGAATACAATTGTATTTCCCCCACTGCACATCAAACTTGGGTTAATGAAGCAATTCGTCAAAGCTCTTGATCACACTGGAGACTGCTTCAGCTATATATGTTCAACCTTTTCAAGTCTCAGTGCCGAGAAGAAAAAGGCAGGAATATTTGATGGCCCTCAAATAAGAACACTCATCAGGGATCCACACTTTGTTACAACAATGACTGCGGCAGAGGCTAGAGCTTGGAATGCATTCTCTGATGTGGTGCGGAATTTCCTTGGGAACAGGAAAGCCGATAACTATCGAGAGATTGTGGAGGAGCTGTTCTTGAGTTTCCAAGTACTTGGATGTAGAATGAGCATCAAGGCTCACTACTCACATAGTCACTTGGTCCAGTTTCCAGAGAACATGGGTCACGTGAGCGAAGAGCAAGGTGAACGCTTTCATCAAGACAATAAAGTTATGGAAAAACGTTACCAAGGCCGATGGGACTCAAATATGATGGCAGATTACTGCTGGTCCTTGATGAGAGACATTCCACAAGCTGTACATCAGAGATCGTCAAAGAAGAGGTCGTTTATGCAGATGTAACATCACTATTGTGAATGACCTTTTTGTACATATTTTTCTTATCTTCACAATTCAATTCTTACATGGTAATATGCATTCATTCACATTGATATGCAGTCACTCTCACAACTTTGTGCTACGGCTCATTAAATGTTTGTTTCATTATTATTGTATATTGTATCTTATCTTATTCTTGTATGGATGTCTGTTTAGCTATTCGTATATGAGCATAAATTTGCTGTTTTTATTGAAAATGCAATATTTGATATCTCAAAAACCTGATGTGATAGACAAAAACTGATGCCAGATTTGGAATCAGCACCCCAAAATTACCTTAAACCCGTTGGAATACCTTATGCCAGAAAAAGTGTGTTGACCAGTGTTATTAAAGTATTGTACAGTATGTGGGTATTGGATGTGAAATCCTCACCCCTCCAAGGCCTGGATGTGAATGAAGTCCGTCTCTTTGCCATGAGGGCGGAATCGCATGTGGGTTTTCTTATCAAACTCCTCTACAGCCTGCTCGATGGCTTTCACATCGTAGTCATCTGCAAGACAGTGAGGCATTTCATATCAGTTCACTTGAATGCAATTTGTATGCATTGTCCGAAATGAAGTCATTCGTATTAATTATCATCAGGGGGGGGGGGGGGGGTTAATACGAAGCATTATTACAATGCTTTGTATTTATATGCACATGTTAGGGTGCATTAGACCAGGACCTACATACTACATGTGGGTGCAAGGAAAATATTTGGTGGATCTGTAGCAGCTGACATAAAATGACAGCTACGAGTAACACCCTATTGTGTCAATAACTCAGGTCATCATGGTGATGCCACTGATGCTGTTAAGTCAACAACCAACTTTCAATGTCTCCAGCATCTGGTTGTTGGTCTGACTGCGAGTCTCTTGGTAAAGGCAAATGCACATTAAGAGGCAAACATAATCTAAAATTCAGCTGTCCTAATGAGACGAGTGTTGATAAAACCCTGAAGGTAAACTATGCACGCTACTATAACCAATGCACGAGTATTGACATTCCGTGAATTTAAAGCAATAATAAAACATGTCAAAGAAGCCTCTCCATAGAGCACTAACACACTGACAGTTCATGAGGTCAATGCGACACTTACAGAAGTCCTTGGACACCTTGTAGGGGATGTACACACGGCCATCGCCACTCTTCGGCCAGTGCCTGACTGGGTGTGAGAGGCTGCTCTCCTTGACTCCACACCCGGTGAATTCTGAAGCCGGAGCGAGAGAGGGGGGGGGCAGACAGCTCACGCAGGACGCTCTTCTCACACAGCCTGGGCTTGTGTGAGTTGTGACACCGGCCTGCAAGCTCTTGTCGCATACAGCATCAGAATTGATGGACTTGTAATGAACATGTAATTATGGATATTTTGCGGGAGATAGAAATTAGAAAATGGCATGTCATTTGCATATCTCAAATTTAATGGCATGAAGAAAAGCCTCACCTAAAATATTTGCTTTTGGGACTGATGTGATGGGGACAGGCGGCCCAGAGGATTCTACGCTGCGCTACTTTGGCCAATGTTAACACTATTCACGTAAGTATGTTGAACTTGTTTCGCACCGTACCTAGATAACCGTAATAATTGGAGGTGAGGGGGAAGGACAACAAATTAAATACAAAAAGCAGTTCAAAATAAATTAGTTTTCAATCTAAAAAATTAGTTTCACGAGAAAAAACCCTTCACTGACTCACACTGACCAGCGTGGTAAAGTATGGTCAAACAACCCCCTTGACCATCACAGCCTGGGGAGGCCTTCATCCAGCAGTGGATTGACAAGGGCTGTACATTAGGTAATGGTTAATGCAGGCTGATTAAGAAGAGTGCTGCGTTCACTGCACTGGGCACATGTAAAAGGTGGATTCCTCCCGTGGGCCCCGTGAACCTGAATAAGGCCCCGTGGTGCATACCTTTCTCTTTCTTCTCCAGAACCTGGGGAAGCTGAAATAAAATAAGGCAATAAAAATTAAGCACAAAGAACTAACCATGAATGAAATGTATTTTATTATTACCCATAAAAGCTTTTCTCATGACTCTTTCCAGGTTTTCAGGAGGGCCCTGGCAAGGTTTCGCACTAGGAGGTGATGATTGCTGAGTATAATTCAAATTGAGTAATTTGCAAGTAACCATTCCAAATTTGGCAAATTTGGACGATGTCATCAGCACACTATTGCCCCCTCTTGTGGATTACGTCACGTGATCTCTAACGCCCACTGTCAAGCAGACGGCATGTATTTTAAAGTTAATACACCAGCAGTATTAATCAGGGTGGCCACTGGATTTGAACTGTGAACCTCTGCAACAAGCGGCGAACGCCCTACCGCTGGGCTGCATTACCATGGCGAATGTTACGAGGGTTTATATGGGACAGCTGAGGCTGTAGGTTTGCTTCACTATAAGTAAAACATTTTCTAGAGAAGTCAGGCCATGTTCTGCCTATATTATGGAATGTTGCTGCAGACCTCACCGTTATTTTGTGGCTTGAGACACCAGCATCTCTGGACACAGTGCTGTCTCCTGCTGGGGTAACACAGAGAGAGCAATCAGCGCACACACTCGTGCAGAGTGCAAATGGGCAGGATCGCCAACACACGCAGCAGTGCAGACAGCACCACCTCCAAACACTCTGGGACTGTGTTGCCTGTGGGTATGATGCTTTTTGGGTATAATCACAATCATCATCGTCATCATAAACGACTGCTCAATTAAAGTGTTAACAAAGTGCGTGTCACCGCATTTTAGTTGTTTACCCTATTACGCCATGAAATCTTAACATCTTCTGCACACACCCACATTTCGAATGACAAAGCGTCTTTGCTGGCTCCTTTTTAAAATCCATATTTCTGACGCACAGAATAAAGTAGATATCACTCCTGCCTCAATCATGCACCTCCTTAGACTAAAGTTGACCTCTACACTTTCAAATTGGTTTATCTTATCCATCAAAAAACACTTTCTGGCAAAATATTTTTCTCAACTTCCTTCTCACAACCCCCTGCATCTGCACAGTATCATACACGTAATGATCCATTGATTAATTGACTGTAATCAACTCTTATATTCATCAAACGTGTGTTGAGGTATGCGTGTGCAATTTGATTGTTGAGGATATATGCAATAATATACACATATGCTAATGTTAAACCTATGCCAATAGAGCAAACAAAACATTGTGATTTTTTTAAAGTCAGTACGACAAATGTGAAAATAAAAATTAGACAAAAAGCATTTGATTCTTGAATTATGCCCCCGAATCACAGCAATCATCAAATCAGTGGGGGTGGACGAACATGCCAACACGTAACCGTCTAAACAAGCAGGTCCTCTACGGTCTCCACTCTCACTGCTTGATGACGTCTGATAAAGGTGCACACGCCTCATCCCACAACAGTGCCATCAACATAGCCTTGGTAAATCTCACGTGCAGACCAGAGTCCAGCCTCAGTGCCTGAAACCGCCAACATCTGCAATTCCCCAACCAAGGTCTGAGCTGGGAACTTTCCCGATGCGAAAGCTTTGGTCCAATGGCCTATTTCTATTTGTATGTTTCTGCAATCTCTGCCCTACTCTTTGGTTCTTTCGGTAAAGTAATGTAGGTATAAAATGTAATAGATCACGTTTCTATCACAAACCTCCCTAATCTCTCTCTCCCTAATCCCCCATTAATCCCCCATTAACACAACTGAGGTGCTTGCCACCACTTGCTTGCCCATTGCCACATATATATCCTTGTTGTAGCTGCTCTCTCGCTAGTTCAGCAGTTCCACTGCTGGATTATATTTTTTCTGCCTGAGGACGACCGCTTGCGTTGCGATCGAAATGGCGTGATTTATTTTATTTTATACCTATGTGACTTTACCGAAAGAACCAAAGAGTATGGATTCCTGCAGTCATGAAAGCTTTAAATCAAAATCTCTGCCCTATTAAAGGCTGTAGACAACGCATAAGCATGGTACTGAACAAATTGGAAGACAAAACGCCCGTGGCCACAGCGGTGTTCAAGTGGACACCACAAAAGCTTGAGTCCATCACTCACGTTCCTCAGGAGCCTCCTCACCCTACCTGCGTGTTTGGAGCCAACCCATTGGCAGCCCTAAGCAGTGACATTTTGGGTGCTTTGGGTGACTACGCACATGATATTGTAGACAAGCTACTCACATAATTATATCACAGTTGTGTTACATTATGATTGTCCTATACTAATTGCAGTAAATATTACTTTAATATTGGAATCATAATTATCTGTTTTTTTTATTTATCGGAGTTTGAGGTGATATTTGAATACATCCTCGTTTGTCATCATTCTGGAGCTGCTTGCAGCCCGAACCCTATGATTAGTTTGCTCGCCTAGCACCACAATTGTTCACCTGAAATGCCTGGAAGTTCCCATAGACTCTGTCCAAACATAATGAACATAATGAAGTCTACAAATCGAACCCAAATTTCCTCTACATATCTGTCAGACAGGAACATTTTCACTAGTATCACCGAAACACGCACTGGCATTCCCTTAACCACAGTTGGGTGTGCTTGTTTATCCTATCAATGGGACCCTTTTTTGCTAGTATCAAGACGATAATAGATACAACTGCTCAACCCGAGATATTAATGCCGTGATATTTGCATTGTCTTTGTGGTTGCCTTTTGGCATTCTCTGGTCTAACACTGTTGAGACAAGGCCATAAAGGAGACTGTCTCTGGTGTAGTCCAATCGGTTTCAAGGACAATGCGTACATTACGAAAGCACGTTTATTCGCATGTGTTACCATAAGCATGTGTGATTATTGCAGACTTCGTACCTCATCATGCGTGTCTATTTAGTATTTGAACATCTCAATACTGGGTAAATCCTATTCGTTTTTAATATTTATTTCATTCTATTTCACAAACTATAGTAAACACTTTGAGCAGAATACAAAATAAATGTGCCCCTCTAGAGTTCACACACGAAAACCAAACTATTTTTTATTTTACCAGGTAAGGCCCACTGATCTATTTACCTCCTTTTCAGAAGCGACCTGGCCACAAAAGATAGCTTAACAAAGTGGCTTATCATGCGGACATTTATAGCAGCCAAATATTCTAAATGGTATATAAATGGTATGTTTTGAAATATGGAGGGGAACACGGGAGGGCCTGGAGAAAAAACTATGCGACCACGGGGAGAACATGCAAACTCCAATTACTGTATAAAGCCGTCGGGTTTGGGATCGAACCGACAACTTGCAGTATACCAAGCTTGGTAGTTAACATCTCGCCATCTCTTTCCTCTCCTTTCATTTATTATGCATGTTAATAGCTTTTCTCAATTCCAGAGAGGCATCATCGGCCCTGACCATCGAGATCCCGAAGGAGCTCAACCACGTGGATCCAGTAAAATATGTTAGAGTTGATTGCTGGTTGGTTGATTGGTTGTGATTCGCAGATTTGATTAGTTTAACAAGCAAGACCTGTTTTGCACTTCATGACAATATGCATTTCTTAATTATATTCATGTGTATTGTGGTGGTAATGAAGCTGAAGTTGTAATGCTATTTTGATTCTAGTTAAGCATTAACTGGTAAAATCGTTAGTTAGCATCATGGGAATTGGCACTCTTGAGCAGTTAGTTGAGCAATGAACGCTGATGATTAAACTGGATGACGTGCATGGTTGTGTTGATGACATCATGGCGCTTAAGGACACAGTTCAGGAAGCTCAAGCACGCGAGAGCTGAGCTTTTGTTAACACCTGACGATACAAGCTCCAGTCAAACGTTGCATAAAAATGTGAAAATTTTCTATTTGCTTTTCAACACTGGTTTGCTGGCATATTTGTCCACACGACAACTTGATTTGATTGGCTATGTCCGTTGACTCAAGGTATAGTTGAAAATCAGCATTATACCTGCACACTCTAAACCAAAGAAACAAATTATTAATCGCTGTAAAATTGTATGTGTACATATTATTATTTTTTATAGAAATTCACCTTCTTAGTGGATGGTAACATTATTCACGCACCACTTCACATGATACATGATTACATTTGATCTTTTTCTTTGCCATGCATTGTGATTTTTGTTTAAACACACGTGCCCTGAGATTTGGTTGTCATATGCAGAGTTCATCCTAGATTTCACAAACCAAGGTCTTTACAAAAAAACACATTTACGAAAAAGTAAATCGTACAATGGGACTTGACGAAGAGAGTGGCAACATACAAATCAGAAGAGGCCTCAGGAAAGGAAATACTCCATCACCAATGCTTTCCACAGCAACGTTAGCAGATGTTTTATGATAATTGAATGGGAGAAAGTGTAAATAAACAAATGGACAGTATTAATAATCTCAGACTTGTTAATGACATTCAATGTAACAAACACTGATAAAGAGTCATAGGAAATGATCGAAAAACTAAAAGAAAAGTTATAAAGTGAGACCCAAGATAAATGACAAATAAAAGTCAAGTACAAAAATGGTGATATATTAAATAACTGCTGGGAGGATGCAGCTGAAATCAGATGAGGTATATCTATGGAAATGTTTGAAGGAAGATCAGTATCGAAATCATGATATAAAGAGGTGAAGAGGAGCAAGATGGAAAGCTTTTGTAAAACGGAATCTCACACTGGCATTTGAACCTCAATCTGATCTCACATGTGCACTGTGTCTCTCTAGGTCAATGTAATGATGAATATCCCACCTGTATCTGATCTCACCTGTGACTTGTATCTATATAGATCAATGTAATGATGAACATCCCACCTGTATCTGATCCCACCTGTGTCTTGTGTCTCTCTAGGTCAATGTAATCATGAGTTTCTCACCTCTGACCGGGTGCGTCTGTGCTGGAGCTGGGTTTCTGGGTTTCCATGCCGCCACGTCAAGGCCGAACATCTTCCCAATCTTCATGACGTCGCCGTCACTCAGGACGTGGCTCCCTCCAAAGCGACGCATGTTCTTCGTGTCCTTGGGCATCATCGTCAGGCTGTGCTCGTCTTTGGAGCCGGCGGAGCTGGGGACACCGAGGTTGTTAACGTGCCATGAGGCGAGTGAACACTGAGAAACAACATCTCTTGACCCATTGGCATGAGTGCACATTATTCTTTATGATTTTAACCTCATGTAAACTGCTGCGGTATGGGGCCGTCCATAAATGACGTCATGCGATTTTGGCCAATGTTTTACCCCTGTCACCCCCTCGTCACAAGGCGTCACAAAAAGTCAGACCCTCAAATATGATGTCACAAAGCTCTGCCCCCCGCCCCCCAAACCATATTTCCATTTCTAAAATAAAACATGCTTCAAATCACTTTAAACTATTGTCATTATAGTGCGTATTTAATGTGGCACTGCACTCTGGTGTTGTAGGAGAAAATATGTATTAAAAAGGAGGCGTTGAAAAGCTGAAATTTAGCATAAAATTCATTTGAAAATATTCAACGTCTAACTAAAACTGCAGATGTTCAGAATTTTACGTTGAAATTATCTTATAAAATATTCAAAGTAATTATAACTATAAAAAAATACTTGAAACTTTGTAGTAGAACAAAGCAAAATGGAGAGTACAATTATAACAATCACATATTCATTCCACAGAATGAAAAGCCCTGGTAGAATCATTAGAATCAAAATGTTTAAAAACAATCATTAAAAATTTTTACAAAATTTATGCTTCTCCATTTTCCTATTGAGAAGCAAAATGCTCCTTCATGAAATAAATAAAAGGTGACCTTAGTAAATTTAAATAATAAAATAGTTAATGAAAATTTATCAAAATTAGTGTTGTTATAACAATTATATTTAATTAATATTTATTTGAAGTTGCGCATTTTGATGTGACGTCACATTTCTCAAACGCCCCCTCGTCGCACATCGTGACAAATGTCTGACCCCCCTCCCCCCCCTAGGGGCGTGACGTCATATATGGACGGCCCCTATACAGGCCTTCCCATGTCAAGTCGGTGGTGAGGTATGTTTGACCATACAGTAATGGTTGGTGAATAGATTATCACTCACCACTCATGTTACCCCTACTCTTTGGTTCTATCGGTAAAGTCAAGTAGGTAGAAATATATAAAAATAAATCACGACGTTTCGATCGTAACACAAGCGACCGTCATCAGGCGGAACCGATACAGCAGGACGATCGAAACGTCGTGATTTATTTTATTTTATTTCTACCTACGTGACTTTACCGAAAGAATTAAAGAGCATGGATTCCTGCAGTCACGAAAGCTTCAAATCAATGTTATCCATGGCTGGGAATCAAACTCAAGTTACAGAGTTCACAGTGTAATGAGCTTTTCTCATGACTCTACCACTTCCTTCTTGTCAATTAGTTTTAGATCATTTACAAAAGAAAAACTGGGGTTTGGTCATGAAAATATTAAAGGCCTAATCCTGAAAAAGACACCACAGGGTAATTAATGTACACTTTGCTTTGGTGATGTCCCTCAGCATAACTTGGCAAATTGGCACCTGTGGGATTTAAACCATCAACCCAGTGAAATATTGTTTAACTGCAAGTGTGCTACCTACTTAGAAATCAGGAGCCAGTGATGTAATTTCCAAATTTTCATGGATGAAACCAGTTTACATAGGAAAACTACGAATGACTTCCCAGCCAGCAGTGGCAGCTATGGGCCGAATCTGCCCCGATTGGCATTTGAAGTCAAGTCTCGTGCTTGGGGGTCCGATGCCCAGAACGATATCCTGGCCATCACTTTAATACAGAACAATCGGGATTTTTAAAGCATATAAATGTGACCTCATCTCAAGACGCTGTACAAAGAGGGTACATTATTTCTAGGGCAGGGAGATAATGGTACAATGCTACGTGGGAATTGAGGCACCATGAAGGTAGAGGCAGAGCAGCATTAGGAGAGCTACTGCAGCCCAGCACGTAGAGGTTACATGCACATCACACACACAGACACGCACTTGAGATATATTTAACTGAGCTTTAGTTACAAACCTATCATACACTGAATTTCCCATTTCCTATAAATATTCTAGAAAAGAAGACAACGTGTGACCCTGCTGAAACAAGTGTGGCATGGTGCTCATCTCTCTTTATGTCCTTAAACCAGTGATGGAATTGCACATTGATATGGTGGGTACCATTCATTCCATGCAGTGTATTTTTTGCATGTGTATATGAACCATTTATGTAACGTAATATCAGAGTATAAACAGCGCTATTAATTAACTACAGCTACTATATTGTACACATAGCTAGTGTAATAAACAGAGCATGATTGCAATGCAGGAAAGCGCTATACATATACAATACTAAACACAGCAGCTATATTATCTCAAGTGAGGCTGTGGAGGTCGAGATCTGCATTCCACACAGCTACTGGATAAACGAGTAGCTCCTGTGCAGCCAAGCCTACAGGAATTGACATGCACAAGAATGGACTTCAGAAGCAGGAGACTGGTGTGGATCAAAAGGGGAATTTGACTGAGTGGATCTGGGTTTTGTCTGGTATCAGTGACATCCCGATCATCCCCTGCACTTGTGACAAACACAATGGAGCAGTTGGTGGTGGCCATTCAGCATCGACACGAGGAATGGGGCAATGCTGAGCAGTGAGCTGTCGGGTGTCCCAAGCAAAGGTGAGGGGCATAGCAGGGAGCAAAGTTGACTCAGGTATTAGGAACTCTCATCAATTAACCCATGGAACCTGCATCTGCACGATTACTTGCAGCCAATGGAATTTCATCAATTTGGCCTTCCTGTGCATCAGGCCTGCTGCAGATGATCTGGTGACACTGCCACCATAGTGCCGAAGGAGGTTATAGTTTATTACTGTTCGCTCTTGGGCACCCACGATGGTCATCGTCTGAAGCGGTGTTGAGAGGGCAGGACCTGCTCGACCTCCCTGCTGGCCACGACTATCCCAGCGGAGAGAGACGTACATGCCGTAGTGGGTGACGGAGCTGTAGTCGTAGGGGGTCGTCAGGTTGTGCTCATGCGATGTTTTCTTCACAATGGCATCCACCCATTCTGAAAAGAAATGTGTAAAATATTAAGAGTTATTAATGTTATACTTTTTTAATGTGATCAGTACAAATCTCAATCAGCGTGCGTGACCTGCAGTGTGGTGTCTGGTATGGGTGAGACGAAAGTCAGTCTCGTAATGGGTAACGGAATCACCGGGCCGTTTAACACGACAGTTTTTTTGAGCCACACTCTTGTTCACTCAATGAAAGTGTCGCCTCCCCGACTCGTGAGTTCTGTAGAGTCTGCGGCAGACAAAGCCGTGACGTCACACGCTCGTCAGCATGCGGCTGACTCCGTTTCCGTGACGTCACAGTGCGGAATTACCCCACGCGTTTTCTACTTCACTTTTCGTGCACACGAGCCTCCCAGGTGTTCCACTGCACACATTTGGCGCCAATTCCCAAGACATGCACTACACTCCAGAGTATTAACATTACACATGCAATTTTATTGAAATGTAGAGAAAGGTTGCAAAATTGTATCTTAAAGATATATGCATATTTCTATATTAAAAGCGCACAGAACGTTGTTACTACAATGGAAATGAACACAAGTGAATTAAGATGTTGCTGCGTTAATTATAGTAACGTTGTGTTAGGCGTAAAAAAGTAACGTGTTCGTTGTAAAGATTGCATAGTTTTAGAAATGTTGTAATGCAATGAAAGCTGCCGTATAGCTATCACCACCATCAGCCACAATCCACAGCTTTCGCAGCATTTATTTACAGACTAGCCTATAGCCTATCCAAGAACGGTGTATTGCAGTAAATCGAAAATATTCAATCGAAAAAAATGTTTCGGTCATGATTCTTAATGAGGGGAGGGTGCTCCATGTAGAGTGACTTCACCCGCTCATTATTATTAATCATAGAGTTAGCATGCCATCAGGGTTCTGGCTTTTTATAAATAAAGATTATTAGTTTGAAAAGCCCTCGCACGTCCCCTCCCCCACGTGGTCAGCGATTATTTATTTATATTATGTGCCCCCCCCCCCCCAGTGCTGCCACTGGGTGTTTGGAGTCACGTGACAGCTCGGGGTGATCAAGTGGCACCACCTCGTCTAGACGCCGCTCGCGTCTTATTGTGAAAAGTGAGTCAAGAGGCATCTCGTGGTGAGGCGACTGACAAAGACGATGATTGTGTCTGTAGAGGAAGGTCTCTTGGAGCACTCCTACGCAGAACACGATGCTTCATTGATAAAAGCGACAGCTAGAGACAATGATAGTAAATGTCTGAAGAGACGAGCCGGGGTCTGCGGAGTGGACAATCTTGAGGTGCAGGTCGTGGACAGTGCCAGTCATGAGGATGTTCCTCTCGCACCACTGGCACAGAAAAGAGACCACAGAGTGGCTGAGGGAGAGAGGAGGGTGGTGGTGGTGGGAATAGCAGGCAAGTTCAGCAATGGCAGAGGAGAAGAGCAGAGAATGTAAAATCAAGAAGCAGGCCTAGTCCAAATCAAGGCCAGGACAGATGGGAGAGAGAAGTAAAAAAAATCTAGAGGTCCTAATCCTCTTTCCGCCACGTGTAACATTTTATTATTTTAAATTGTTCTGATTCACAGAGGCATTGACCTGCGTCGCGTGGTTTCAATTGAACCAAAACATTATCAAAGTACAGCAGAAGCTCTGTTATGCAGCATCAATGGGGAACGGAGGGTGCCAGTTAATCAAACATGCCGGTTATCTGAGAGGTGTCCTTATTTTTTCAAACACATACTTTTCAAAAAGCATGTTTTTTTGTTTGCATATTCACCACAAGTATAAGTGGTTAATGTAGACATAATTCCTTGAAAAGGGTTTCTGTTTGGTGTTTTAACATCTTAACACCTGTTGTATTGCTAAAAAGGGTAAAACCTATTCTTATATTTTGACACTGGCAAGGGAGGTGCCATGACATCTTGAACTTTGAAAGCTTATCATCTTGTCCGACTCCTCTTTTTTATAATATGAAATTTAGTAATTCATTTAATCTTAGTGTGGATTTTTCCATTTTCATAAGTGGTTTTTGTAAAAAAAAAAAATTCTGGTTCGGATTTTTTTTTTTTAGAGCTTGGATAGCTGTGTAATAGATGTGGTTGTATACGAGTTGCACATAAGATCACAGCCCCAAGTGATTAGTGGAAGGAGGGACTTCGTACAGGCAGAGTGAAAGACTCGGCGTGGCTAGTCCATATGTCCTGTAGGCTAGGACATGCCTCCATGAGAGGTTGAGAGGGAGCTCATGTTCCTGTTGTTCTGAGCACGTGAGTTACACTCACTTAGAGTTCTTACAATCTAATTTGTTCCATGCCAAAAATTTAGTCGATTACACTCCAACACCTGACTGTGTTGCCACATTTACAAGAGTTGATCAAATTCTGCTCAATAAAGGTTTAGGAATTTTCAAGACTACGTTTAACATCAAAACGTGACATTTCACCGATCAATGTTGGATAAAGATATATACGCACAGATGGTAAAATCCAGAAGGTGCCCTGTACCCAGTGATTCAAAGCACCCTTGATCCTTAAGCATCCCAACAGATGCCATGGCTGATGGATTCAGAGCTGCTGGTGCCCATGGTTTAGCTGCACCACGCTGGTCAGAGCGGGTTGGTGCAGGGAACACAGATTGTCAGACTGGTATCAGTGTCCTATCCAGCCCAGCTGTTCAGGTCTACAAGGCATTCAAGCCTCTTGTTAAAGAAACAGCATTTTTTAATGCATCATAATTTACCAAGGATCCTTGTGACGCGAAGTCACGTGCAGTTTTAAATAACACTTTTTGCAATACATAATTAGTTGTATGCGTTGATAAATGCAATGCTGTACATTGTGCTGAACAAATATTGTCCAAAAATATTCAACGTAATTTAAACTTTGAGGTATCCTTTGAAACTCATGTTAAATATAATTTGACCGAAACACAGATTTACTAATTTTTATGGATGGGATCCAAACAGACTGGAGCTTTCCAGGAACGTGTTTAGTGACATGACCTGATTATGGTAAATATGGTCAGAGACTTGAGGCATCGCCAGCTTTCTATGATACGATAATTGACTTAGTTTTGTTTTAGTTTAGTGTGCGGTGCTGTTATCACGTAAATATTAAGTCTCTTGTATGCATACTGATCTATAACACACTTCAGTTCATGCTTCTGGTCTTCCTTACCGGGCTTGACATTGTCACTCAAGACGTTGATGTACGCATCACGGTCACTGCGGCAGTGCTCATGGTGGAAGCCGAGCGCGTGCATGAACTCGTGCAGAACGACGCCCTTCGACACCTTCCCAGGCTCCAGGGAGAGCACCTGGTCCCCGCCCTGACGGCCCAGGAATGACCAGTTCCTGCAGAGACAACTTCAGCCTGAGCACTGAGCCCCATTCACTCACCACACAAACCTCCACAGTCACTGAGCACCAGCCATGGGCTTCCGGCAGCGCAGGCTTCTCATTTGCGCAGCATTTACAGCCCCACAGGAGCTCTTGAAATCTAGAAATCCTTACACAATCTCTGGGCTAGTGTCTGGCTCTGTAATAACTGTGTAGCCGTGCCTCTGCATTGTCCATGTCTTACCCTTCCCGTGCATGGATGTAGATGTAGTCGGCCTCTTTAGAGTCTTTAGAGCGAGGGATGAACCGGACGCATGTTTTCTTCTCAAACTCCAGTGCCGCCTCCTCGATCTTCTCGACGTCACGGTCGTCTGCATGTGACACGCCGGGTGTGAGAGGTGCTCGTGCAAAGGACTCATGCCGAGCGCAACCAATGCTGCTGTGGTGACGATGTGAGTGGTGGCGGCGCTGGGCTCCCTGGGGAAGGCCTGTGGGACCGCTCCGCCGCCTCTCCCTGTGCTTACACTCGGTAGCAGGAGACGTCGCTCATTCAAACCACGGCACTGCTTTATTTGAGTTGACAGTAACTTGCCGTTCATTGAGAACTGCTTTTCTTTCATGGCCACTGCTGGTGAGGTGCTGTAATCTGGTCGTTTTAGATTAGTATCATAATTACTGCTGGTTTAACGGCACCACCGATGGCAATGTTAAATGCCTCACCTGGTACACAGGAGGTCGTGGGTTCATTCGTGACCCTTATGCCTGCTGTATATTTGGAGTTTGCATGTTATCATAGTCACGTGGATTTTTCTCTGGGTTCTCTGGTTTTTCCTTTTACGTTTAGAAACATGAGTTTAGAGTATTTGGTTACGATACATTTTCACATCATAAGCCACTTCGTTGAGCTATAATTTGTGACCAGGTCACTTATGACAAAGAGCTGAAAAGCTTAGTGGGCCTGACCTGGTAAAATAAAAATAGTTTAGTTTAAATTATTGACTTAACACTCATTCCTTGGGTCTCCATTGCAAGTATTTGACAGCAGATAGAGAACAAACATCGTTATCTGTCCTTTCAAATTGGTATCCATCCCTTCTAATGTCTAATCAAGCTGTGTTGAGTGAGTGGCACTGCTTCAGATAAAGTCCTGAGCGGAGTCCCTGCGTGAGCGAAATCTCCGCCCCGCGGTCCCCCGCCCGACGACGTGAGGAATCTCCACGATCCGCGGTGGCGACGGGAGCCTCCCTAGCGCCGCTCTGCGCTCTCCGTGTCGTGCGCACCGCTTCCTCTACTCCATTGGCCCCAATGCGGCATTCCCATCACAGTCACACACGCTGGGTACGCGCTGCACATCACTGGCTCCTACACGCACGGTGCCATGCGTGTATCACGAGTCACGACCGATGTAAGTCAATGACTCGAAGCCTGGTTACAGGACACTGTGCGTGATGATGTCATGTGTATATAGACACTTAGATTTGTGTTTCCTCTTCATCTGAGAGTCGGTCTGCTTCCTGAGCTATGTGGATGTATTTCCTATAGAGAGCTGCAGAGAATACCTCCACTAATCTTCAGATTCAATTTCAATCATGAGTCATGGTTCCATCTTTCTCCCTTAGGATGACCATTAGTGAAATGTCAATCAACAACCCCATTTTGCTGCAGATATTTCAATGTAATGTCAATCATTCAGCACTCGGGGGATGTGGCTTGATTCTCACGTTGATTCAAGTAACCAGGCGACATCTCACACAGACTAAGACACCGAGTTGGGTTTCTTCTTCAGGGTCAAACCCTGTCCCTGACTCTCCGCTCACCACCAGTTTGCCACAATCACCTCCATGCCCAGTAACGTGATTATCAATCCACACAGAGCACAGCTCTGAATGATAATTTACATCCTGATCTACATTGGGCCCTGCGCTCAATTCTAGACAAGAGCCACTCTGTTGATGTGAACGCCCTCAATTTCGTCACCTTCCAGTCACAGGATGAACAAGGCACAGGTGGAACAAGGCACAGGATGGACAAGGCACAGGCGGAACAAGGAATGAGTAGGAGGGAGGAGGAGGGGAGGCCACTCACAGAAGGCGACGGACACTTTGTAGGGGACGTAGATTAGGCCGTCCCCGGCCTTGGGCCACTTCTGCACGGAGTGACGCGTGGGGTGGACGGCGATGTCTCCCCACTCCAGCGTGTAGTCTGGGTGAGACGGGACAGCGTCACTCACTCTCACTGGCACTCACTCACACTCACTGAGTCTTCACAGCGATGTCTCCCCACTCGAGCGTGTAGTCTGGGTGAGACGGGATAGCGCCACTCACTCACACTCACTCACTGGCACTCACTCACTGGTACTCACAAAGACAAAGATCCCCGTATAGCCTTAATCGACTGTTGGTGCAAGTGCTGTTTGCGAGCACCTATGCACGCCGGAATGGCACACGAGGGGGTGGTACCAGCGCCACGCCCAGGCGCCTTTGTCTCCCTAGTGGAGATGTTCGCACAACGCACCAAGTACTAATTTTGAGTCGACCTAGAGGAGGCCCAGGACCGGTTCAGATAATCGTCACTGGTGCTGGTGGCCGTGTGACTAGGAATGTTGTTGTTGTTGTTTGAAGGCCTGGCCTCTGCAGGGGAGTGGTACGTTTCTGTGAATGCGTTCCAAATATCCGGATGGTGTCGCGCGCTCCCTGAAATACGATCGCTGTATACGCCACCTGCATGTAACGACTTGCAGAAGTGAACAACCAAGTGGCGCTCGTGTGGATCATGGGGAGAGGAGAGTTTAATAGAGAATAAGAGACCGTCACACGTGGGCAGAGAATGAGAGAAAGGCCTGGAGCCAGGACTTGGACATGGGCAGGGGGTTGACAGCCCAGACGTCTGGGGGAATGCAGTTCCAGACCCTGGAGCAAAGGACAGAGCGGCCTCCCACTTTGCAGATGTTGACTGGGGGCTTCAACAGAAGGCCTTGTTGGTGAGCAGAGGGTGCGTGACTGGGAGTAGAGCGAGATGAGAGGAGCGAGGATGATAAGAGTGAGTCCATGGAGGATCTTGAAGAGAGAGGGTGTGATCTGGAGATCGATCTGGGATTGGGAGCCAGCGGAGGGATGGTGTGGTGGATGATGAGTTCAGAAAGGAGGTAGAGGTGAGAGTTGCAGTAGTCGAGTCATGATGCGGTGAAGGCGTGGGTGAGGGTGGGTGATGGTGGGTGAGGGTGGGTGGGTGAGGGTGGGTGAGTGTCTCAGCAGTCACTAGGGCTAGGGAAGTTAGAGGCAAGGGATCTGGCAGAGTGGAGCTTTGTGTGTAGAGAACAAAACGCGATGATGAATCTGAGGCTCTGCACCCTCTTTCCCAGTGTCTTGTCAGTGGATAGGAGGAGCGCGCTCACACCAGAGTCTTTGCCGCCGAGGAGGACTTCACCGTGAACATTTGCCAGGAGAAATGTCGATTTGCCCCAAGGTGCGAGTGAAGGCAGCGGGTGAGAGTGGCGATGGGGTTGGGTCAGGGAGTCCGTGACAGCGCAGGGCCACGTGCCGCCAGCGCGGAGAGGGAGGAGACTTGCGGAGCATGGAGAGGGGGAGACGGGGCCCAGCAGGGGGCCCTGGGGGACCCCAAAGCACGGGGGCAGTGAGGACCACATCACTGAGGGGATTGTAACTGAGGGGATTGTAACTGAGGGGATTGTAGCTGAGGAGAGTGTAACTGAGGGGATTGTAGCTGAGGGGATTGTAGCTGAGGGGAGTGTAACTGAGGGGATTGTAACTGAGGGGATTGTAACTGAGG
>JAAXLI020001277.1:144296-161485 GCA_014621495.2 Entosphenus tridentatus | reverse complement strand
AGCCTACACCGGCTACACTGTTCTGAGCCTACACCGGCTACCCGACCCGTCCCAGCAAGGATGCGGGTCCCGACCACTGGCCCATCAACCCGGCCCTGATAAGGACGTCGGGCTGATGAGTACCCAGGGTCTCACCACCGGGCCACACAGAGACCTGGCCCTGATAAGGGCAGCGGGGCTAGGGGTCCCGGGGGTCCTAGGCAGCTTCTCCGTCTTCGGTCTTCGCTGGTGTAAACTGCCTCGAGCACTCCCGCGCGCCGCCTTATATAAGGTGGGGCTAATGCGGACCGCGATGTAAGCACCTACATGCGGACCGTGATGTAAGCACCTGCCCCGCGATGACTCGCTACACGCCGGCGCTTACCACCTCTACACATGGTCCCTTGGTCGACCCAGCCGCGGTCGCGGCAACTGGTTCTGCCAACTCCTAGCTGAGTGGATCATTCTCTTCATCCGAGGACGGCGCAGGTGTTTTTTTTTTCTTCAGATGCTTGGACATCGTAGCAGTGACCGATTCGTCCAAGTCCAAGAGTCACTTCTGACGCCAATGAAATAAACCACTGCGACGACGATCTGGGCTTGTGTCTTTTTCTTTATTATTTCTTCCACAGCTGGACAGCGCCGCTTCCTCTCTCTCTGGCACAGCTGCACTCCATTCCGCGCGGCTGGTGGTTACTCGCCCCTCTCTCTCAACCTCTCCCGCTCCCACGCGCCGTTGACAGGCAGTGCACTGGGAGGAAGCCTCCGGCCCGCCACGTGGCCGCTGGCGTCCCGGAGGCGAGCGACGTGGTCCCGCTCTCTGACTCCACACACTGCTCCCGAGCTCTCTTCCGCTTCCCCTTATATCTCCTGGCCCACGTCACCAATCCCCGCCTACAACCACACCCCCTCACGAACCTTCGAGATGGTTACTTCCCCCGAGCCTTTTGAGCTCTGCCCCTAACTTCGGCCCATCCCTCTAATTGGGTTATGGCCCAAGCGGCGGAGCCTATTCACTGATCGGCGCTCATCGATGAACTCTCGTATTACACGTGGAAGGAAAACCGAAGGACCCGGAAAAAAATCTACGTGACCATGTGGAGAACATACAAACTACAAATATACAGGCATCAGGGTCGGGATCGAACCTACGCTTTCCTTGCATACCACCGCGGCACCGGCAAGCAAGTTTTCCTGTGCATAGCGCGTCCCATATGATGCATTGGTGAGATGATGTGGTGGCGCGCCCTTGCGAGTGTATTGTCCCAGAGCAGCCAAACTCAGCACCAATTACACCGTGGGCATTTTTGACGAGGACCTCACTTCTCTGGGTGCTGTTTTGCAAGCTCTAAATGGTCACAGTCTCTGTGATGTATCCGAAGGTAATGGGAAATTAATACATCAAAAGATAATTGGAATTCAAAGGTTTAACATTAAATGCAAAAAAACCTGTATCATGCATCATGTTTTGTTACAAAATCTGTCTCAAAAGCAGTGTGTGTATTTTTGTATATGGCACAGGGTCAGCAGGTAAACATTTGTTTACTGTTTGCTATTTGCTGCATACGTATTTTTACGAAGTATATTCATGAGAAGAGAGCTGAGATGTTTTTTGAGAATTAATTCCGGTGTATTTAATAACGTGAAACAAATGTTTCAGCCACCGTGCCTGGGGAACATTGTGCCAGACTAAGTTGTGTTTGCGTGTCATAAGTTAGACATAACTCTTGATCCAACACAATCTCAGTAGCAAACAGTGTATGTACAGCCAACATATCACGCCTTATTCGCTTATTCCTGGGAAAATCTAATTAACAATTAGCCCATGTGAAATTAACCATGTTAGTTCAACAGATTGAATAGCTTTTTACTAATTATCAGTCTCTTATTGTTCATTAAAGGCGTTTACTTACTAACACTGTCGTGCGTGTGCCGTGGCATTATTGTACAATTAAATAGGTAATAATTATGATCTAGAGTATGCAGCTGCATTAAATGAATACACATCCATACATATGATAGTGTCATCTGGACAATGTTTTTTTTTATAAAAGGGACAGAGTGACTTTGCGTCGTAAATGTCTGTGACAAAATGCACATGCAACACTCCCTCAGAATTTACTTCCTACATAATGGAGCATCACGAATCACAGCATCTGGATATAATGCCTTGGCAGAAATGTTTATCTTTTCATTACCTTTAATTTGGTTGACCGATGGAGGGTAATTAATTTAGAACTGCTGCCAGCTTCGCTGCTTATGTTTTGTTTGTTGCCTTTTTAAAGAGCATATTTCCACGCGCGGAGCCTCTGAACACCTTCAGCCCTTCTCCGTGTCCACAATCAGAAATGACCTTCCTATTATTGTTGTTGTATAACATTTCTGAAATAGAACTGACAATTGCCCATGGTATTTATATGTGTAGGGGTTGTTACGGGGAGAAAGGCGGACAGAAACACAAGGGTGTCTGCACTCACACACGGGTGTCTACATCCACGTCTGCATCGGTTAACCCTGGGGCGCCATGGGGGCGCTGTGATCCCCCATAGCCCCACCCCTCGGAGAGGATTCCTATAAAAGGCGGGGAGCCAGAGGGCTCGGGGCCAGTGTGTTAGAAGCTTACCAGTGAAGACTGAAGACCGGCAGAATAGGTCCTGGAACTCCCCTGGCTCGCTGTCCTTGTCAGGGCCGAGCAGGGCAAGCCAGTGGCGCGGCCCCAAGAGCTCCAGGACCGCTGCTCTTGTAAGAGCACGGCCTGGTTAGCTGGGTGCCGGGATCCGTGCTTGACCACTCATAGCGGAGGACTGGGAATAGGACAGTTAGGGAAAAGTGCTAGGGGTGTTTCCCATTGAGTACGGGTGAAGGGCCCGTTACCCCTTCAAGTATTGTTACCGCCTTTTGGTTAAATAAAAGAGTGTGCTTCAACTACGTCGTCTGTCTCCCTGAGAACTCACTACATATGTGTTCCAGCATATACACATGAATGAAAATATAAAATTACTCTTGTGTAGTAAAGTGCAAATATTTTTTAGGACAGTCAGATGTTTTTATGTTCAGTTTTGCATATACCCATGACATCAGAATGCCCAGTGGCAATTTTCAGCAGATTGAGAGGGATCACCAAAGTCAAAACTAATGTAAAGCATTCGGGCACACGATGCCAAACGGCCTATATAGAAATTATACATTTACTCCTCAGCTATTGAATAAACTGTCCCCACTATAGGAATGAGGAATTTCCAACATTGACTCGGAGCCACCAGTGAAGGTTCACACCACCTTATGCATGTTTCAGCTGAAGCCACTTTTATTTTATGGTGCTATTCACAAATTGACAGAGGGCCGCTGGCACCAGGCGGGGAGCACTCCGCATTAACACAGCCAGGCAAACACCAGACATTAGAAAGTTAACTGCTCCACCTTCAGAGGTGAAATAGAGCCCCGCCCGACGGGGTGGGAATTGGTATTCCTGGGCAATTGAAAATGTTGGAGATCAGATGCCAGGTCTAGGAGTGTTGGCCCCCTTTAAATATCTGTATGTATATGTATGTTGAACTTCTTTCATACCGCACGTAGCCAGCCGTGATAACTGAAGGATGGATTCAGATTTCCACCTCTCAATTATTGCCGATGGCCATTTCGGTGGCCCGCAAAAAACTGGGAGCATACACTGGCTTCTTATCCGACGTGTACTCAATGTTGAGCCCTTGACAATAACGGGGAGAATACAGACGATTCTTTCATAGAAAGATAGTCCCTTCCAGGTTATGTCCTTTCCAGTCGACCTACAGACTGCTGCCAGATCTGGGACTCAACATTTAGAGGTATTACGTTTGAATCGCTATAATTATCCCAATGTCACTCATACCATGCACATGCACACACAGCTAAAACTGTCTTCTAACAGAGCCCCTTTGTCCAAAATGTGAAACATTTCTAAATGCCATGTTGCCATGTGTGAGGATTCAAACGTTATACCGCAGCTTTGCTCAATTCCTCATTGTCATCATAGAGTCCTCTAGGGCTCCCACCATCTTTTACATGGCCTTTTTTAGGTGTTCGACCCCTGTCAGTTTCAATCCCTCTTGGTGACATCTGCTGTAGGAGATGTCTGCGGTTCGGTCCCAGGGTCCTTAACGGGTACAGGAGGCCTCTCCTCCCTCCTCCTCTCCTTCCCTGCTATGCAGCTCCCTCTTTCTTCTTTCCTTCTCTTGCCTCCTGTCTCAACAGAACCCCAGCCGGGGAACATGTGAACCCCTCAAAGGCACAATGGCGTGCGACGATGTACACTCTGGCTCCGTTAACTCTCGTGTTGTTGAATAGGAAGAAAGTGAAGTGGGATTATGTTTGCCAATTCGCATATAAGGCGATTCTACCACGAAAGGTTTTAATGCTCCACCAGTCAAGTGGAGGAAGTGACAATGGTTTCGTGCAAATATTTACTCATGTCCGTGATATATCGTGCGGGTTATGAATTACATTGTAATATTTTTGGAGCTTTTTGCAGGTAGCTCGACAATGAATGAGAGACTCATGTGTACAGCGGGAAAGAAGTTCAACATACGTATATACATACGTACAAAACAACACTCAAAACTATGCGCATATAGGTCATCCAATCAGAATCCTACTTGCTATGCCGTCCAATAAGTAAATTGAGCAATCTATTATATTAGTTAAATTTTTCAAAACCACATACAAACATTGAAACCGATATCCGTGAGCCGTGTGGTAAACCCGAGCCTAAGGAATCGGCGAGTTGCGTGGGCTCGGCTACGGAACCTCCCACCCCATCAGGATCTCAAAGTGGCACACAGCCAGGTTTTGCCGCGTAGGGGCAGTTTTCATTACGTTTTGGGGAAATGGCATGGAAATAAGAACCACCCTCGCCCTCTGCGTGGGCACCAAGTGTGAGTGAGTGGCCAAATTGCGGCTGAGTATTTTTTTTAGTCAGCAGCTTGGCAAGGTCTGCTGAAGCTGGAGTGTAATGAGGAATGACACGGAGCAGTATGGACCCAATCACACGAGACACGCGCCTCCCCCTTTATCTGGCGGTTCACACTCGCTTGCTTTTTTTACCCCTTTAATGCGCCATCCCTCGCACAAACAGTCCACTGAATATATCACAATTACCCACACACCCCTGCCCTGCCCCGCCCCGCCCCTCTCTTTGTCCAGGTCTGCTCATCCGGAATATACAAGAAAATTTAACTTTACAAAAAAAATTCATAAATATTTTAATTGGAAAATAGTCTCAAATATATTAAATGCATTAACCTGAATGCTGTTTTTTGTTCGGTGTGGAATTTTTCTTGTTGTTGTTTCTGTTTGTGCACCACTGCCAATGCAGGATCACCAAATAACTTGTTTAAATTGATAATGGGTGTGTATAGCAGCTGTCTGGGTTATCAAACCACGGTCATTCATTCAGACATTTAGTGAAACCATCGCTTCATCACTTTTTAACGTACATTTATGCAGGAACTGAAGGATCCACGAATATATTGCTTAACATTTCAAGTTTCAATTATATTACACGGTGCCACATAAACAGGACCACCAAGACACATTTTACCGTTGCGGAGGGAATTGTGTGTGTGTGTGCAACATAGCAACACAACGATCGACTCTTAGGAGCTGTGGACTGCTGGACACCTGCGATTGAAGATGCAAATCATAAGTGGCTTTCCAATGCCTCAAACATTAAAGCGTTGTTAACACTAAGCTGCACCAACCACAGCTGGAAGCAGAATTTATTTGTAACTAGAGGGGAAAAAAGCATTTCCAAGGACCAATTTCATGGTATTTAATAAGCATTTCATTTGGACGTTTGTGAAGTTATTATGATGATTAATCAAAATTAACCGGCAGAACGAAACCCAAACGATGGCATCATAACGAGACAAAGTGTTTATTTTGGATGGGTCACTGGAGCAAAGCACAGGGTTCAGATGTAACTTCAACTGAAACGTGTTCTTGGATATGGAAATACTGTACACACTAAAATTCTGAGTGGTTTCCAAGACAAGAATCTTCAATCAGTGGACGCTTCAGAACTATAGTAATTAACATGTAATAGCGTGGCAATGTTTTTTGTTCAACGGAATTAACAAGCAATTAAATGGTTTGTATCCCCCAATCATATCTGATGTCATTAAAAAAAAATAACTAATTATTTATTTAAAATGTCTTTGCATTTGTGTGGCAGGATGATTACACCGAGTAATGTATTTACAAAAGTGCTTGTGGAAACTAAAATGTAGAGGGTTTTTTTCGTCACATGTACTCGACAAAGATGCAGTCAAACCCAAGACTGCTCGCGATAACAAATATCTTCTTTAAAAACCTTTTTGCTGTAAACCCGATCTCATTAAGTGAATCGATTTTACTTCTTTGCAAAAAATCAATTGACGAAGACGAGCTCAGATATTCCACGCGACAGCATTTGTGCAATATTAATGACTTCAAGCGGTGGAAATCTGCAGCATGTAATGATTGCATTTTAACAGTTACATATTTGTGGGTTACACGGTTCTATGACCAGGCAACATTGATTGGGCCTTCTTATTGTGTTCTGTTTATAGGGGCATTTTGCCAAAAACGCACTAAGCAAAATCACCAGCATTACCTGTTTGTGTATTCCTTTTCATCAACTGTGGATCTGTCCCAAAGCGTGTATTTCTTGTCTTCTTTACTCAACTGCATACTGTGAATATCAGTTCTTCCATATGCATGACACGCACACTTTAAAGTGTAAATAGTATATTATTAACATCAGAGAACAGGTGGCTGGATGGATTAGGAGGCTATTTCTAATTCCCATGCCAAAATACCAAGCCAACATAAAACCCACAGTTCAGAGCCTAACTTTACAATTAAAATTAAACGAGGCTCTTAAGTTTAACATGTTTATGGGATTTGCATGGTAACCAAATACTGCAGAATTAATTCAGTATAGCCGAGCATTGGGGGATAAATTTGCTTTGGGTTTAAGTGTTTTATATGTGGCAGCTCAGAACAGATGAATGTGTTACATAATTGTGGTTGCATATGATAGATGATTTAAAGTACATAACATGGCAGAAATCCACCACAAGAAAGATTTCTGTCTCAGATAGGAATTCCATCTCTGACGGATCTGTCCTGTCACTTGTGGATAACATAGAAAAACTTATGGGGTACTAATTACTAAGGATTTCATAAATACAGTAGTACGACCCCACGCTGTTTTGGCAGAATGGCAGTTTTCCTCATGTCAGCCTGATTATGAATTCTTGAATTCATGAAAAGTCATCCCAACCATTGAAAGGAGTGCAATCCCATTGTACCTCCGTCTGAACGATAGATGTTACAGAGTGAGAAGTGAGGGCATAGCTGGGGTTGTGGTCCCAAAAGTGGTTATGGAGTGAATAAGGTGGTGAATTCGTCACTGGTCATAAGACACCATGATGTTGTGGAATTCCACCACTAAAATATGCCAGGCTCAGTCTCCTAGAGAGGGGCTTCTGTGGGTAGAATATGGAGTTCCATCCTTTGTGGAAACAGCCTGTCACTGATGGCACTGGTGGATCTAACCAAAGTCCACAGGAGCCTTATAAATACACAAAGACAATGATCCCACCGTGCAGCCATTAACAGAGTGTTGGAGCAAGTGCTGTTCGCAAGTAGCACCTATGAAGGTTGATACAGCACACGAGGTGAGCGGCCAGCACTTATGCCCGGCCGCCTTTGTCTCCTCTGTGGCGATGTTAACACACAACACATTATACTCATTTGAGGCTGAGTCGACCTTGGGAAGGCCCACGACCGGTTCAGATAATTGTCACTGGAGTTCGGTCGTGAGCAGGAATTGAACTTGGGTCACCGGGTTTATAGTGCAGTGTGCTAACCACTGTGCCATTTCTCCCCCTAAATACACACGCACTCATTGACACACGATACCCTGTTCTCATATACAGTACACACTTACACACGATTATCTGGTCCCACCTGCAAGGTGCTGTTGTCCCACCTACACATTTAGACTGGTTCACATACGTAGAGTGGACTTCCACCCTATGCATTCTGCAGGGCAAGAGAGGACTACCCCATGAAAAGCATAAAGTCACTGTGGTAGAACATTTCCGACCAAAAAAATGTTCCACCACAGCAAAATCTATCGTGTTAAAGAAATGTGCCCCAAAGTCACGACAATGTCATTATATCGCATGTGCTCTTGCTGTGGTAGGGTCCTTTGCAATTGAATCGATATGCCTCTGTTATCTAGGCTGATAATTGCATAATTGGCACAATGGGTGAAAATGTAGCATATGACAACTGTTTTTACGTAACTAATGTGACTTCTAATTCCCTATTTTAAGCATCTATTGAATTCCAGTACTGCTAAGAGGCTTCCTCTTACATTTACGCGTGAATATGTGTTGTCTCTGCATGCCAATAAGTAAATTTGTTGAATAATTATCAACAGTGGTTATTTGACTATTGTTAGGAAAGTACATATTTAGGAATGCATTGCATCCCTGTCATGCAAATGCAGGAAGCTGCAGCCCACGATTGCTCTGCATCCACATTTGAAACACCAAACATTAGGCGTGGAGTGTTGTTGGGCGCAGAATTAAGAGACACGTCCTTCACAGTAGCGCTAAGCCAGCTCTTACATTTACTAGTAAGCTTCAGGCTTTTCTGCTGGATTAGGCCATTATGTACGAATGTCATAGTCAAATTAACTGCCTGATGGAATCGCATTTCCCAAAGGGATTTCTTGAAAATCGGCCGCACGAAATGTTACCGGTGCGATTCTACATCGAGATATAAAAGATACTCATTGCAGCAAGCGCAGGGACCTCAATTTGTAAGCAAAATGTATACATCTTAATTTAGGTACCCTTTACCATAAACAACTATTTCAATAAATCAAACAAGGGCACCTTATGAACAAGCTGTACACAACATAATTAGGCCCTCGTGATCATGATGGAGTGCTCTGTGTTGGCATTGCAGTGTTCATTGCTCGCACAACAAGGTCAGCATAGCCCGGCAGAAAAGGTTCACTGCACCGTATTGCTGTTTTTTTCTGGAATTTACATGCAGCGGGGCCTTGCTTTGAATAATCAATTTGCTGTCCTCTATTTAGCCAGGGGAAAGTACGTTGAAATTCATTATCTTTCTCCCTCTTTCAAGGGAGACTCGAGTAGCCACAGTCGTATAGAGGGAGACTTGTTGACATTTAAAAATGTGTGCCATGATACCAGGTGACACATTCGTGAACCTTCATGTGTATGATGTCACGCGTTCTTTAGTGTCCATTTTAAAGCAGCGTGTATGGTAGTCGTGCTGTGGTGAGACCTTGCAGCAATGCCCTGGGTGTCCATGGGAAACGTATATCACTGACTGATGCCACCACCGCCATTTATTGCGAGGCAGTTGAACTTAGACTCTCGGTCCAAACAGACAACTGGCCACACGGGACAAGTTTGTTCGTATCTCTAAAATTTCGTAAGTCGAATGTTCGTAAGTAGAAGAGTCCATTGTATTTGCCAAAACAAAGGAGTACGTCGTTGCTGTACTCTGCCCCCGTGGATATACGGCAAACAAAACAATAAAAAACAACTTCACTATTAATCTGTGCCATTCTTATGCCCTTGTCACAAACAGGTGTTGCATCACGGGTGAAACATTGCATTCTAAAAATGAACACTGACGTGCATCTTGGAATAATTGTCAAGTAGCTGTAGGTGAGATTATACCATTTTTTACGTGAGACAGCCTGACACCAGCATGTTTGCTCGAACTCCTCCAATGCTCGACTAATTGCATTGCTGTTTATTTAGCACCGTGACAATTATTGCATCGAGATTATTCTCTCTGCTCGCAATGCCTGTACAGTAATTGTTTGGCCAATTAAAACGTGTGTACACAATTTGCGCTTAATGTATTGTTATTTTAAAACATTGTACCGAAAAATCGAATGCATATTAATACACATACAAATTAGAGAAATTACATTTAAATGCGATGTCATGTGTATATGCTTGGTAAATGGTGTGGGTAGAGCGTGAGTGCTGCACTGAAAACCTAAAAACTGGAGTCTAGTTCCCAGGTTACATGTGTAGTGTCAATGATTCGGAGACGAGGTTTGTAGAAGGCACCTTCTTTATTAACAACGTTCACGGTCTCGTCTACACACTCTCCACAGTCGCTTAGCCTAGCCTGTACACAACATTAGCCACCTAACACTGATGGCGCTGACTGAGACAGCCAAAAACTATCGTGCAGAGCAATATCTAGTGAAGACGGCAGCGACGACAGCGACGAGATGACAGCAACGACGAGACGAGTCCAATCCCAGAACCGTCAGCCTCAAGCTACCGTTCTTGGTTCTTTTTATCCTACCAGCACGGCCTAACTCCACCCTGGCCGCGCCTCCCTTCTCGAACCCACTAGCAGGATCCAGGGGCTTCCAGACAAGGTCCCCCGTGACCATTGCCCCAGTTCCTCCACCCTGTCAACGCACCCGTGCACACGCTCACCGGCGTATGTACTGTCTGTCCACCACAGTTGCCACTGCTGCCTATCAGCCAGCGCTATTACACTACATCACTCCCCCCCCCCATTGTTTAAAAAAACAGCCATCTCGGCTGATACACAGCAATGCAACTGGGTGGACAGGCAGAGCAATCCCACAACCGAAATACATCATAACTCCGAAAAAAATTCAACCAAAAAACATAGGTGCTACATTCCTCGCGAACCGACCAGCACAACAACTGCTCCACCCGAGCAACTCGGCACGCGGCG
Source organism: Entosphenus tridentatus (assembly GCA_014621495.2). Classification (NCBI taxonomy): domain Eukaryota; kingdom Metazoa; phylum Chordata; class Hyperoartia; order Petromyzontiformes; family Petromyzontidae; genus Entosphenus; species Entosphenus tridentatus. The sequence continues at coordinate 150,709 of JAAXLI020001277.1, read as the reverse complement.
CGGCAAAAACCGTCAGACAGCACAACCGCGATGCTCCCCGTGAGACACAGCACAACCGCGATGCCCCCCGTGAACTGACAAGCACAACAGCAGATCCACCCGATCACACGCGGCGCACGGTACAGGCAAAAAAAAACCCGAACAACAACAACCACCAACACAAAACACACAGCACCAAACGACCCCTTCCTAGCATTCATGACAGCGTACTCAAGGATGAGTCCGTTCACTGGAACGTGGCACTCATGGACCGGGTCCTCTACGCCGGTCCAGCGCCTTGGGTGGGATCTCACACTCCTTGGGGCTCTGGTGATTACACAAATGGCTTAAAGGGCGCGGCCCCTCCCTGGGTTCAACAGCGGAACTCGACTGGGCTCCAGCCTCCGGTCCTTTACATGGAGCGGCCTTGGAAGATTCCACGGGTATCAGTGGCTCGGATCCTGTGGGTGGCACAACGCAGTCCTTCTGAAGTACAACATCCGGGACTGGCCGCCTCGGCTTGTTGGACACATCAGACCCCGGCCATTGGGGACTTGGAGATGTACTGTCTAATTGGGGGTGAACATATGGCTTAAGACGCGATGGATGCACGAACCAACGGCGACGTCCCACCTGTATCCGTACACACTGTGGCTGTTTAGTTTCCACAACGTCCATGGGGCCTCGCCATGGCCGATGTAATTTGGGGAACGTACCCAGTGGTACCTGTGGGCAGTATATCTAAGCCCTGTCCCCGATTTTCTATGGGAGCACATACTCCCACTGCCCCATGCTCTTTTCATTTGCGGCCTGCTTGTTGGCCGAATTTTCCCTTGCGGTTTCACGCGCCTCAGATAACTGTGCGAGCATGACCTGCATAGGCGCTGGCATAGCGGCCTTAATCTTCCTTGAAGCCATGCCCAACTGAGCGTCCATGGAGGGTTCATTCTCTCGGCCAAACATAAGATAGAACTGGGAAAACCTCGTCGAGGCATGTGGGGCCATCCTGTATGCCGCTAGGACCCCCGGGACGTGCAAATCCCAGTCCGTTTGTGCCTCATTAACCGCCTGACAGAGCATTGATGTCAAGGTCCTGTGCAGACGTTCCACCATACTATCCGTTTGAGGATGGTACGGCGAGGTCCTGATCTTTTTGGTTCTCAACACATCGCATACCTCCCGCAGCAGTTTTGACAAGAAATTCCGCCCCTGGTCGTGAGGAGCTGTTCGGGTGCTCCCTTGTCAATTACGTAGCCATGAAAAAATGTGTCGGCAATGGATGCATCTGATTGGTTTGGTAGTGGCCAAGCCATTGGCCACCGGGAAAAATATTTCACACTGACCAAGAGGAGTTTATTTCCTTTTTGAGTAGCCGGAAACAGCCCCAGGATGTCAAGTGCAAACCAGACCTTAATTCGGGACACCATAATGGACTGTAATGAAGGCTGTGCCCTCCTCAACGGGGGCTTGTGGCGCACGCAATTGGCGCAGCCTTTAACCAGGTGGTAGACATCGTTTGACATCCCTGGCCAGTAAAAATCATGCTGCAGCGTCAACAAGGTTTTTCAGACACGAAGCTGCATTAACATATTTTTTTCACATCACCCGCGTCACCTTACCCTGCAGGGTGGTAGGAACGACTATACAATAGCGCTGCAGCTCCGCATCCCATCTCATCAAAAGTCCCTCCTGAAGGACTATGTGGGATGCTCCCACCTTGACGGAATTGCCGTCTTTCACCTCCGTGCGTGCCATAATTTTAATAGCGACACATCCTCCACCTGCAGCAGTCCCCATTCAGCGTGCATGAGGCCCAATGTGTTGTCCCTAGGTGTGACCACCTCGGCTGGTACTGCGTCCCCTGATGCCGCCACAACTCGTGGCAACCCAGCCGCATGTGGTTCACACCTGGCAGTACCCGTCGCTCATGCACATCGCTCAATCAGAGGCAGGCAGGACAGCACATCCGCATTGCAGTGCTGCAGACCCTTTCTTTAGGTTACCTTAAAATAATATTCCTGTAGAATTTCCAGCCAGTGCGAAAGCTGGCTGGATGGCTGTTCAACCCGCAAGAAGTATTGAAGAGCCGCATGGTCTGTGCACACAACGACATACCTGCCGTAAAGATATGACCTATACTGCTGTAAAAAATGCACCATGGCCAAATGTTCCCTGTGCCTCATGCAGTAGCACTGTTTTGTGGTGGACAGCACGTGGCTACCATACGCGACCCATCTCTCCACGTCGTCCTTCACCTGGGACAGGACAGCTCTTATGCCCGTGTCGCTGGCGTCCATATCCAATATGAACGGCAGCGAGAAATCCGGGTAGCTGAGGGGAGGTGCATTAGCGAGATGAACTAACGTGACAAACGCGGTCTCTACCCTCCAGCAAAATTTATGTTTTTTGGCGGTCAGGGTTTGGAGGGCTTTGGCAATTGTCGCGCAATGAGGAACGAACTGCTGGTAATAAGAGGCGAACCCGACAAAGCTGCGCACCTCCCTCACCGACTTGGGGATTGGGCATTCACGTACGCATGCCATCTTGTCTGGATTCGTGGCTATTCCAGACACACTGACAATATGGCCCAAATACCGCACAGATGTTTGCAACAGATGGCACATTTCCGGATTTAATTTGAGATTGGCCGGAAGCATCCTGATGCTCCTCGAACGTGCGACCGAACACAATGATGTTGTGGAGGTACATGAGGCACAAGTCCCATTGCAGGCCCGCAACGACCAATTACATTAGTCGCTGGAACATGGCCAGCGCCAAATGCAGTCTCATAGGCAAACAGTTAAATTGGAACAATCCCTAGGGAGTGAATGCGGTCCTTGTCAAGGGGTAGCTGATAAAACCCAAATAGGACATCAAGAGTCGAAAGAACCGAACGCCCGACAATGCGTCCAGGGAATTGTCCATCCTAGAGAGTGGGTATGCATCCGCCAACGAGACCTTGTTTAATTCATGAAAAGCTATGCAAAACCACAGGCTCCTGACCCGTTTCTTAACTAGCAAAATGGGGGCACTCCACGGGCTGGTAGAGGGGAAAATGATGTTCACGGACAACATTTCCTCAACTGCCCTGAATATGCTTTTTCTCCCTCAGGCTCAGTCTGTATGAGTTTTGCCTAATGGAGGCCACACCACCCGTGTCAATGTGGTGGTGCAGCAATGAGGTGTGGTCAATATCAAATTTACCCTGGCTGAAAATATCAGCAAACTCCCCAATAGAGCACACAACCTGTCCCAAGTCGGGATTTTCAGCGCACAGCTTATCAGCCCAGGTCCCGTCCGACTCAGCCCTCTGTTCAACACCGGCTATTACCTCCATGGCAGCAGTGTCGATAGCCTCACAACACACAGCTGTTGTGTGAGCTAAGACCGAACCAGCCTGGAAAACCACCGTAACCAACGCGACATTCAACACCTGCAAAAATGGCTCCTGGTCCGACCTGACGATTGTCTGAGCACCCACCAGCGTGAGGCCCTGAGTAGCGGTGTGGGAAGGGGTTAAGACAGTCCCCGCCTCGGAATTCTGTAATTGTAGCCGTTTATTGTAGCGCAGTGGCACCAGTATTTGCGCCCCCATCGGAATCTCGACTGAGATCTTTGCCAAGGCGTGGATTATGGAGTTAGCCGTAGTCAGCCTATTTGGAGAGCACAAAAATGGTATCGCTGCCCCAATGGCATTTCCACACAGCCCTGATTAACCAACATTTTCAAGGGCATTCTATCCAAAAAGTCAGTACCATTAAGGCAAGGTACCACCAATGTCTTCGACACCAAAATAGGACCGGTTATCTCAATTTCCCCGATCTTAACACGTGGCTCAAACTGCCCAACAATGCCCATGCTGTCGCCGTTGGCCGCGATACATGCTCTCGGAACCGGGGTAAGATGACGGCTTCTTAATAACAACAAATTGTAAATGGCGTAAGAAATAAATGTATCCGAGGCACCCGTATGAATCCAGACCCGTACCTCCATGCCCTGGATGAACCTTACCAGCGCCGACAATCCCCAACCACCCGGCACGCAAATTTACTCCACTGTGTACCGGAATTAGGCCACCCATCTGCCACCCAAGACCGTTGTTCGCGCACGGCAATGGGATGGTAAGTGGTGATATGTGGGCCCGACGCATGCAATGACCTGGATGCATGAGATGGTGTTTGGGGCCGGGTGTCTGATGTGTCCTGACTCACTTGTGGGGCTTGGGGAGTGGTCTTCTGTGGGGTGGAGAGCGTCAGAGGTGACCCCAATGTTCTGATAGTGGTCCGGCATCCTTTTGAGACATGGCAAGGCTGGCAGCATCTGAAGCAGGCGCCCGCTGATCCCCATGATGGAGGGGGCTCCTCCTCACCCCGACTCCCTTCCATGCGGGCTCCGGCCTCACAATGCCGCTGCCAGCTCCAGCTCTCGCCACGTGGGCCCCTTCACCCCTTCGGCATCCCCTGTCCAAGCTGCCACCTTTGGCCAATGCTGAATGTTCTCATGCACCTGAATGCACAGAGCCACCCTCAGGGATGTGAGCTCTTTCTCCTCGGTGATCGTCAGGATGACCCTCAACTCCTACGCAAACGAAAGCAGCCTTTCCACCGTCAAGGAATCGAGTGCTGCCCAGTCCATATGGAGATACACCCCTATGCCAGACGTGCACTGCGAAAACCGACAAGCGTCTCGGCTTTCCCGCGCCTCTGCTGCAAAAACCTTCTGTGGGCTTTGGATAGCGGGTCAAAAACGGCCACCATCTGGGTATACGCCCGCTGGAGGGTACTCCGATCACCTTCCAGGATGGCCCAGAACGCTGCCAACGCGTCGTCATTGAGGGCCGTCGGTAGGGCCCGCAGGGCCTCCTCTTCTGTCCAACCGACGGACAAATAGGCCACCTCAAAGCGGTGACGAAATGCCATCCAATCGCCCCCCGCTGCCACCAATTCCCGGATGGGATGGGAATTGGTGGCGACAGTCGCCAGGGTCAGCACCTGGCTCCTTTGAGCGCCATGCCTTCAGGGGTCGAAATGGCGGGCGATGACCACGTTGTCCCCGTGGCGGGAACCGCCGCTACCGGCTGCTGTTCAGTCGAGCCCCACGGTTCCCACGCCATCTCTTGGCCAGCTGGCTTGGACGCGGAAAGCTGCGTGACCAGCTGGCCGACGGTGACGAGGAGCAGTTCGAGTCGGCTAGCCAGCTCTTGCCACCCATCCTCGGCTCACACTTGTGGAGGGTCGGCGCCTCTTTCTCCCAGCTCGGCAGCCACTGCTTCCACATTCGCGAGACTAAGACCCAGGGTCCTGTGCCCTGGGGCTGTTGGAGGGATGGTTTCCTTGTCGTCTTCCTCCTCCGACAACACCACAGGTGGGTTCCTTTTCCTGGTTAACTTTGACATGACGATGTATAACTCCTAACACCAGTCATAATTTTCAACCACTTCTGATACCAGTTGTAGTGTCTCGTCCACACACTCTCCAGAGTCGCTTAGCCTCGCCTATACACAACACTAGCCATCTACCACTGACGGCGCTGACTGAGACAGCCAACAACTATCTTGCAGCACAATATCTAGTGAAGACGGCAGCGACAACAGTGACGAGACGACAGCAACGACGAGACGAGTCCAATACCAGAACTGGCAGCCTCGAGCTCCCGCTCTTGGCTCCTTTTATCTTACCAGCATGGCCTGGCCCTGCCCTGACCGTGACTCCCTTCTCGAACCTACTAGCAGGTTCCAGGGGCCTCCAGATGGGGTCCTCTGTGACCCTTGCCCATGTTCTTCTGCTCTGCCAACACACCCGTGCACACGCTCACCAGCATATGTATTGTCTGTACACCACAGTTGCCGCTGCTGTCCATCAGCCGGCACTATTACACAAGCAACAGCAGAATAACATCGTGGGGAAACAGCAGAGGTGGCTAGTCTGGGTGCTTCCAGCATCACCACCGCCTATTTTTTCCCGTGAATATTAATTGTGTTTTTATTCATACCACTTATCTGAGCATTGTGTGAGATTACAAGGACGATCTTGGATTTCGTCAAAAACATAGCGATGCCATACAATAGAAAACACCAACAGCTCCACCACCCATCAGTCATTGTGTCTGTTGCCAGTGTGCTGATTGGCTGGAGGCCCACGCTTACAACGAGTGGTGAAAACACGACCGCTGGGCCGTAGCGTCACAGTGGAGATTCCGTGAAGATTGTCTATCTGATCCAACCCCTCCCGACACCAGCCTGGCCTGGGAGGGATTCTTCTCTTCCAAAAGTTGTTCTAATGCACACGTGTATTTGTCGGCTAATTGCGCACGTTTGTAAGTAAATTCTTGTACGTACCTTGCGTATGCAGCGTGTACCATACTTAAGTGCGTATTAACACTTTGCATATGTAGTGGTGATTGTAGCATCACTACTGTGTGCACACGTGTGACGT